>JAKTZS010000025.1:0-133986 GCA_030562575.1 Wickerhamiella parazyma
CCAGACCGGTGCCCCCTCTGACTGCACCAACCCCGTTGGCGTCGCCCTCTACATCAGCAACGGCTCCGGCTCCAGCTCTGGCTCCAGCTCTGCCGCCAGCAGCGCTGAGACCTCTGCCGCCGCTACCAGCGCCCCTGCCTCCAGCGCCCCTGCTACTGACGCCGCCTCCACCGACGTTGTTGAGCAGACCGTCACCGAGACCGTCTGCACCAAGGAGTCGTGCACCGGTGTTGCTTCTGCCAACGGCGCTGCCAAGAACGGCCTCTTTGTTGGTGCCGCTGGTGTCGTTGCCGCTGCCCTGCTCTAATTACCTAGTTATGATATACCCATTTAATGCATTGCCTATTTTCACGTACTCTGCGACTGGCACGTGCAGGTCACGCGCGGCACGCGCCTGCTGGTCGCACGTTTCTCGCTTGCTCCGCCTTTGATGTGCACAAGGTGGGGGGCCATGCAAGGGAATGTAGTGCCGGTGCATTGACATTTTCAACGGGATGTGGTGTTTGAGGTGCCAATGCCTATTGAGAGGTCGTCTCTGAGTTTGACTGCGAGATCTGGCAAGAGTCGGCACTTGAGCGCGTGTCCATGTCTGGCCGAGGGTAGGGTGATTTGACATCTCACATCTCAAAAGCGCGTAGCGCAGGTTCCATTGTCGTCAAGCGGTGTACCTTTATGCAAAGGTAAAGGGCCTGGCTCAACAACCAGTCCTAGAGGTGCCCCAGATTTTGCAGTAATTCGCAACATCTGCAAACCTCAAAAGTTCAATCTGAGCTTGAAAGGGCACATTTTTCCTTGCCAGAGTTTGACTGGAGAGGGGGCCCTCAATGAGCGTTGCAGCGCGACTCGGGCTGCAAGGTATTACGGGCCATCTTGTCGCTCGTACATAATGGGCTAGCTGTGCACCAGTAGAGTCGTTATGGGCTCTTTAAGCTGTTTAATTACCCCAGTCTCAGAGCCCAAACAAAATATATACCGCTACTAAATTCCTCGACCGACTGTCAGTGGGCCCCCTCCACCACCCCACATCTCAAGTAGAGCCAAGCGTGCCTCGCAACTTTACCAACCGCCGCCCCAGCCCAGCACCTCTCTGCACCTCTATTACGCCGTCGACACACTCCCCCCCCCCTCTGTGTTTCTCTGCCACGTTCTACCAGGGTTAGGGTTTGGCCCATGCGTAAGTGAAAAATTGTCCCACTCCCAAAACTCTTCTCTTCACAAAAATGTCCGAGACCCTTACCAAGCTTGAGCAGTCTGTTGTTTCCGCCCTCGAGAACCTGAGCGAGTCCCTTGACCCCAGCAAGTTCCCTGCCCTTGCCGCTGCCGCTGAGGCCGTCAAGTCCAAGGTCGCTGGCAAGCCCGCTGCTGAGGAGGACGACGAGGACGTTGACCTTTTCGGCTCCTCTGACGAGGAGGTCGACGAGGAGGCCGAGCGTATCAAGCAGGAGCGTCTTGAGGAGTACCGCAAGAAGAAGGCCGCCAAGGGCCCCGCCCCCGCCGCCAAGTCCATGGTTACCCTTGACGTCAAGGGCTGGGATGACGAGACCGACATGAACGCCATGACCGAGTCTGTCAAGAGCATCGAGATGGACGGTCTCGTGTGGGGTGGCCACCAGCTCGTGCCTGTTGGCTTTGGCATGTCCAAGCTCCAGATCAACTGCGTTGTCGAGGACGACAAGGTCTCCATGGACGAGTTGGCTGAGCGCATTGAGGAGTTTGAGGACTACGTCCAGTCCGTCGACGTTGCCGCCATGCAGAAGGTCTAAGCAGCTTAGCGTATATAGCAGAATATTTTTTCGTTTCGAAGTTTTAATGCTGCACTGAAACAAACTAAACAGTGTAAAACCAAATTTCAAAAAAAAATTTGTCATGGGTTTATTTTCCACGAAAAAGAAATCGGCCATTGCGGGCCTTTTTGGCGAGAAAATTACTCGTGAGCAGCTTCTGCCTGAAGTTGAGTCTGCTCCAGAGCCTGTAGAGCCTGTAGAGGCTTCAGAGTCCAAGGAGCCTGCTGCAGAGCCTGACCAGGACGACGACGCATCCGACCAAGAGACTTCCACCAAAGAGCCTGCCCTTTCTGAAGAGGCTAAAAAGGAACAGACCATCTTTTTCGGCAACCTGAGCAGTGCCGTGATTCTAGACAAGGCTGCGTTCAAGCAGTTCAAGACGTTTGCCCGCCAAGCAGGCCCCGTGGTGAGTATCCGGTTCCGGTCTATTGCATTCAGCGAGATTTTGCCCCGCAAGGCTGCATACATTCTCCAAAAACTGCATCCTGCTCGCGACTCTGTCAATGCCTACGTCGTGTACAAGACACCCGAGGCGGCCAAGGCAGCGTTGGCTCTGAATGGGCTTGTGTTTCTCGACCACCACGTGCGGGTTGATAGTGCAGCGCACCCTGCGCCGCAGTTCCGCAAGCGCAGTGTGTTTTTGGGCAACATGGACTTTGAGGCCAAGGAGGAGGACGTCTACCGTCACTTTGAGGCGTGCGGTCCTATCGAGTACGTACGCTTGGTGCGTGACGCAAAGACCAATGTGGGCAAGGGATTTGGCTATGTTCAGTTCAAGGATGCGGCTGCGGTCTCTCTTGCAATCATGATGAGCGGCACTGCGTTTAATGGCAGGCCGCTGCGGGTGACCCATTGCAAGGGCGACAAGGACAAGGCCAAGGAAAAGGCCAAAAACGAGAATAGTTTCAAAGTGCACAAGGGCCGCAAGGAGCGCAAGCCCCGCACTAGGACGCTAGATGATGGGACTGTGCTTGAAGGCGAGCGTGCCCAAAAGGGCAAGACGAGTTTGAAGACGCGCAAGCCTCGGCACCGCAATGATCCGAGCAAGAAGAAAAAGGCTAAATAGATGCAAGATGTAGATGTAGAGTGATATATAAAAGGTGAAGCAGTGACAAGAGCCAAAAGAAGAGAGTATCGAGCGCACGAGTATAGCGAGCAACGCCCAAACTTGATTAAACCTCACTTTCGGGCTCGCGAGGCCGCTTCATGATGCGCTCCAAATCCATGTCCTCCCACCCGCTCTGAACGCGTTCCTGGCGCTCGAGCTGGATATCGTCAGGGGCGACCTTGAACGGCGTCCATTTGCGCGCCGCAAGCTCAACGCGCGCCGACAGCTGGTGCACGTGCGACTTGCCAGAATCCATCCCAGTCAGGTCAGCCCGACCCGCCGGCTGTGCAGGGACTTGTCATCATGTCTGGCCTGTTGCGCAGCATCAAGAATGTCACCAACGGCTACACCCCTGCGCAGGTCAAGGTGCGCAATGCCACGAGCAACGAAGAATTCGGGCCGTCGACGCACGAGCTGCACGAAATTGCCGAGCTCACCCGCAGCAACCAGGAGCTGTTTTTTATCATGGATATGATCGACAAGCGCCTGAATGATAAGGGCAAAAACTGGCGCCACGTGCTCAAATCGCTGACGCTGCTCGACTATCTCGTTCGCAACGGCAGCGACAATGTCATTATCTGGTGCAGGGAGAACCTCTATGTGATCAAGAGCTTGCGGGAGTTTCAGTACCGCGACGAGGCGGGCGAGGACCACGGCGTCCCGATTCGGCAACGGGCCAAGGAATTGACCTCGCTGCTCAACAATTCAGATCGCCTTCGGGCGGAGAGGGCGAGTGCCCGTGGCGGTAGGAGACGGCCTACTCGCGAGAGCCGTGACAGTGACGGCTGGAGGAGTCGGGAGCGGCTAGACCGGCCTAGCCGCTACCGCAACGAGCGCGAGCGGTCGGAGGAGTACCGTGCGCCTCCCACGCGCCGAACCCCTGAGGCCGAGCAGGACGACCTGCAACGAGCCATTGAGCTCTCAAAACAGACCGTGGAGGAGGACGAGAAGCGCAGGGCGCAGCTGCGCAGCGGCTCGACGGACCTCAACAAGGCAATGCAGGCCAGCGTGCAGCAGCAGCAGACGGGGCTGTACACTCAGGAGGATTGGGCAAAGTACCAGGCCGCGCAGCAAGAGTACCAGCAGTATCAGCAGCAGCTGGCGGCGTTGCAGGCCCAGCAAGCTCAGCAGACGCAGCAAGCGCAGCAGCTGCAGCAGGCCCAGACCGGGTATGACACTTTTCAGCCACAAACGAATTTTCAGACGGGGTACAATACAGGCGATCAATCAAATTTTCAGTCAACAGGCGCTCAGAATGGTTTTCAAAACACAGGTATTCAGCCCCAGGCCTTAGGTTTTCAGCCCCAAGCTTCAGGATTTCAGCCCCAGGCTACAGGATTCCAACACAATGGATACGGCAATCAGGAGAATCAGGGGTACCAAAACTCTGGCGCTCAAACATTTGGCGGGTACCAGAACCAGTACGACTCGCCAGCGCCACTACAGCCGGTCAAGACGGGCAGCAACAACCCATTTGCCCAGCCGACAGGCCAGCCGACAGGCCACCAGGGCCACGCCCAGCACGCCCACTCCCACTCGGGCTACGCAACCTACCCACAGGGAAACCAGCCCCTGCAGGCGCAGCACACAAACAACCCGTTCCAGCAGCAGTACACCGGTATCGCAACCACCCAGATGCAGCCGTCACACACGGGCTACGGCTTTGGCAACGCGCGCGGCGGCGGCGGCGACTCACTTATCGACCTATAAATAAATAAATATCAAATCCACGTTTGTTTCTGTTTGTGAAAATTGTTCTCCCACTGCTGCTGGTTGAGCGAGGGGTACTCCCACTGCTCGATGTGGACGCGCGGCGAGGCGACCATGTTTGTGGGGGTGACGAGTGTTCCCTGGCTGCCGTTGGACGACTGCAGGCTGAGCTGCGAGGTGGCCCGCAGCAGGCCCAGCCCGGTGCGCTTGGGCCGCGTGGGGGGCGCGTGAGGGGCGACACTTTGCCTGGGCACCGCGCTGGGCACCGCGCTGGGCACCGCGCTGGGCACCGCGCTGGGTACCGCGCCCGCGCTCTGGTATTTGCGACGCTTGTCCTCGATGCGGCGCTTGTCAAGAGACGCCCGAGGGGGTGCCTGGGGCTTTGCCTCTTTTGACGAGCTCTTTTCCTTACTCTTGGGCGACCAGATACGTCTGATGAGCTGGGCGATTTTGGGCTGCTTTTCCTTTTCCTTGATATTTTCCTTGTCCTTTACCTTTTCCTTGACCTTTTGCTTGGCGTCTTTGCGCGGCTCGGGCGCCGGCGCCGCGTTGGCCAGCGGGTTGGAGCTCTCGAGAAACTGCGGCGCAGAGATCATGGGCGAGCCGAGCCCGCTCTGGCGCTTGGTCTTGACACTCAGGGTGCGCCCCAGCAGCGACGCCCGCTTGTCGAGGCTCGGCCGCGCCGGCCGGTCCTCGGCAATCCACACCGACTTTTGCGTCTCAAACACCGGGCTCTGCAGCAGGTTGGGGCTCGGCTTGGGCGACGACAGCGTCGACTCGGTGCGCTCGGGAAGCAGTGGCCGCCGCTGGGGGCTCACGGGGGACGCCACGCTGCACACGGACCGCCGCGGGCTCGACGGCCACTCGTCCTCGCAGTCATAGTTGTAGAGCCTCCGCTGCAAGCTCCCCTGGCGCTTGAGGCTCGGGCTGCGAGTCGGCGTTTTTAATGGACTCACGGGCTGGACAGGAACTACCAGTTTGGGGGGCTCGGGCCTGCCTTCCTTGGGGCTCCCCTTGGTCCCCTCGGGGCCACCCTTGCGGTTCTCCTGAAACTTGGGCACCAAAGGCGCCGTTGGACTGGCCTCAGAGGCAGAATTCACCAGCAGACTCAGCCGCTTGTGCCGCCGCGGGCTCTTGGTCGGAACCTGCGGGCTGGCTCTGTTGTTGTTGTTGTTGTCCTGGGGGGTTGGCTCAGCAACCACCAGGGACGCCGGCCGGGGACTGCTAGTCCTGGATCGTTCGGGGGTTTTGTGCATCAAGCTTACCGATCGATTGAGAGCCATCTGGGCAACCTGACGAAACGAGACCTTTAGGGGATTATGTATACACGCTCTGTGTGTGTATGTGCATGACGTACTTAGTAACTGCAGCACGCATGCTGCGCCGAACCTTCGCAGCCGGGCCCCGCCGTTTATTTTATTTGCAAAATCACCCCGGGGCTACTACCGGAGCGGCCCTCTGCACTTGTGCACTTGTTTTGCAGCCTATGGCCGAGACAAATGTACCCGCGCACCGACACGCCCTTGTTTCTCGAGCGCGGCGCCGTGCCGCCGTGTGCAGCTCCCCACTTTTTCTCTGAGCCTCGGTTTCCGGCTCAGATACCCGCGAAAAAAAAATCTACCGCGCAGAGAACTGCAATCGTCTCCGATGAGGGTATGCATGAACCTGCATATTAATAAACCCACATGAACGCTTTGAGCGTTGAAATGCGCCAAAACTGACAGGTGGCTCTGAGGAACCCTGTTTTTTCATGCACGTGCGAGACTTGTCTCTGGGTTTTTCTCATCTGACAGCTCGCGATTAAAGTGGCTCCATGTCTGCCCATGTGTGAAAAAAAATGGGCCATCATGCATGACCCCCTTGGCGATTATTCTCTACTATTTTTGCAGCCAAATGTGGCAATTGTGGCAGCGAGGCGCACGAGCCGCACAGGGAAGCTCAATATATAACATTAAATGATGGAGGCACAGCGATCCAAAGGCAGCAAAGCTACGCAGGCCGCTCAGCCGGAAGCTTGCCCCTCAAAACATTCTCAATAAACGTCTCGCCGGCCTTGTACGAGCTGCGCACAAGCGGCCCACTCGCACAGTACAGGAATCCCATCTCCATAGCCCTATCGTGCCAGTGCTGGAACTTTTCTGGGGTCACATACTCGGCCACCTTCATGTGCCGCTTGGTCGGACGCATGTACTGACCAAACGTCACCACGTCCACCTTGTTGTCTCTGAGCCGCTGCAACGTGCGCTCAATCTGGTCGTCGGTCTCGCCAAACCCAAGCATTATTGATGTTTTCGTGATGAGCGAGGGAACCACCTCCTTGGCCCTGCTCAACACCGCCAGACTCTGGTTGAAGGTGGCACGGCGGTCGCGCACAAACGGCGTCAGCTCCTCAACGCATTCGACATTGTGCGCATACACGTCCAGCCCGCTCTTGGCCAGCACGTTGACCATATCGAGGTCGCCCCTGAAATCGCCTCCCAAACACTCAACCAAGGTCTTGCCGCGGCTCTTTTCCTTGATGAGCTTGACCGTCTCTGCGAAATGGTGCGCACCGCCATCGCTCAAGTCGTCGCGATCCACGGTCGTCAACACCACGTAGCCCAGCCCCCATTTGGCAATGGCATCGGCGGTATTCTCGGGCTCCATGGGGTCCAGCGGCCCCGGATTGCGATTGGTCTTGACCGAGCAGAAGCGGCACCCGCGCGTGCAGGTGTCGCCCATCAGCATGATGGTGGCAGTGGCCTTGGACTTGTCGGAACCGCCCCAGCACTCGCCAATGTTTGGACAGCGTGCTTCCTCGCACACTGTGTGCAATTTGAGACCCCGCAGGTCGTTTTTGAGTTTGGCAAAGTTGGATCCTGCCGGGATCTGCGTCTTGAGCCACTTTGGCAGCCGCTGGGTCTCTGCGGCAGCTAGCGGGTCAGCGGGGGCCATATCGGCAGCACGGCCGCTCACAAAGTCGTCAAATGAGGGCCCGGCTCGTAGCTTTTCGGCAAAAAGTTTGCGGGTGGAGCGCGCGACTGACTTTGACATGGGACACTGACTGACTCGGGGCTGATCAAATCAATGCCTCAACCAAATTATCCTTTTTCTTTTGGTTACACATCTTTTTTCAGTCACGTGACCGAAAATATATAACCGCGCCTCGCGCTCGGCGGTTCCTCGTGCGGACCTCCATAGCTGAAATTTTTCCCAGTGTTGCTTGTGTTTTATTCTCCAACTAAAGTGCAAGTGTCAAGCTATCGGACAGAACAATAGGTTGTCTTAGTGCCTTTCAGGGTGTAGTCGCGACCACCTTTGCAAGTGGAACCGTGTTGAAGCCTTGAGGGTCGGTGAACCGGATATACATAGATCTATAGCTTTTTTTTTTTCTATTTTCCCGAGGACATGCAGATTCCGCAGCCCTGCGCAAGTTGCTTGGCGCTCAGCCCACCTTACCCATGCAGGTGCGTTTCAATGCTTGCCGTAACGCTAAACTGCGTTTTGCCCCGACAAACACTTTTGAATCAAACAGTCTCTGAAAAATGAGAATTCTAAACTACTTTTGAGACCCCGCCGAGCCGAGTACGTCACGTGTCTGGACTAAGCCCCATGCACATAAATAGAATGACCCCTGTGCAAATTACACCAGCATGCAACTCTCTTTTTTGTTGGCCCTGACCGCGCTGGCAGAGGCTGAGGCCCAGGTTGTCGGCCTTGAATTCACCAAGGTGAAGCGGGCATCGTCGCTGCGCAGGCGCAGCACTGTAGAGCTCGATCTCGAGAACGAGCTCACAATGTATCAGGTGTCGATCGGCGTGGGTACCCCGAGCCAGCAAATGACAGTGATCCTCGACACTGGAAGCTCGGATCTGTGGGTGATGGACTCTAGCAATCCTTATTGCGGCACGAGCATTGACTGTACATCGGTCTCGACGTTTGACAACTCAACCTCGTCGACTTTTTCGCAAAACTCCACCGAGTTTAGCATTGTTTATGGCGACGGCTCGGCCGCATCGGGCTACTTTTGCCAGGATACTGTAACAGTCAACGGAGAGGAGGTCAAGAACGCCAATTTTGCCGTGGCGTCAAAGGCAAACACCAGTGACCCGGTCTTTGGCATTGGGCCCCGATATGGCGAGAGCATTGCGTCCTCGGTGAGCACCAATGGCGTGGTGACGCCCACATATGACAATATTCTCGACAGCATGAAGAGCCAGGGCTACATTTCGACGCTGAGCTTTTCGCTGTGGCTAAACGACATCAACAGCGCGGACGGACAGGTGCTATTTGGTGGCATCGACCATGCCAAGTACCATGATGACCTCGTGCTGCTCCCCATCATTAGAGATTTGAACGGCATTCAGCTCGAGCAGGCCCAGTCTGTCAGTGTCCAAATGACTGGCCTAGGCCTCTATACGGGATCCGGCCAAACTGCGCAGGTCGCCACGGGCGGAATTCCCGTGCTCTTGGACAGCGGTACATCCTTGACGTATATTCCTACTGAATGGCTCGAGGCGATTGGTACGTCTCTTGGAGCTACCTACTCCAGCGCGATCCAGATGTACATTATCGAGTGCAACACCGAGGGTGGCCTCATTTTTGAGCTGGGCGGCACCCGATTCGAGGTACCCTTCAGGCAAATGATGTATCCTCTCACCAATGGTGGCAGGGGTGCCACGGACCGTGCCGGCAACGAAATTTGTGGCCTGGGCCTCATGACCAGCGGCTCGTACGCCGAAGGAACCACATATATTCTTGGCGAGACCTTTTTGAGAGGTATCTATGTCGCCTATGACTATGAAAACTGGCAGGTTGGGTTGGCCCCCGCCAACTTTAATACGACCGACTCGAGCGTCGAGGCCCTCACCACGACGCTTTCGGGCACGTCCGCCTCGGCCTACTCGTCCACCGCATTTGTATCTGCATTCACAACCAGCAGTGCGAGCCTGTTCCAGTCGACAGAGTCTGTGAACGCGGACGCGTCGTACGCGGCCGAGTCCTCGGCCACTTTTGAGAGCACCGCCAGGTCCAGTGCCACCAGCTCTGGTGGCAGCTCTGGTGGTAGCTCGGGCAGCTCGGGCAGCTCGGGCAGCTCGGGTAGCTCAGGCAGCTCAGGCAGCTCGGGCAGCTCCGCTAGCGCAAGCTCTAGCAGCTCGAGGAACGGAGCCCCCAAGGCAGCTGGCCTGTCTTGGCTGGCTCTATTAAACTTATTGTAGATAGATAAAGATAGTCATGCCCCTACATGAACAGAACCTACATGATCTAAGCGCCTCGCATATAAATAATCACACCGCGTACGAGGCTGACAATGTCCCTCGTGTGTCTTGGAAACCCTCTGCTCGATCTGCAAGCTACCGTTGACGAAGCGTACCTGCAAAAGTACGAGCTCAAGGCCAACGATGCTATCCTCATCGATGAGAAGCCCGCCTTTTACATGCCCATCTACGACGAGGTGCTCGCCAAGAAGGACGTGGTGATTATCGCCGGTGGTGCCGCCCAGAACGCCGCCCGCGGCGCTCAGTACCTACTCCCCAAGGGTGCTGTCACCTACTTTGGCTCCGTTGGCCGCGACTCGTACGCTGAAAAATTGCTCGAGGCAAACACAAAGGCTGGCGTCACCACCCTTTACCAGTACCAGGACAAGGTTGCCACCGGCAAGTGTGCCGCCCTCCTGACTGGCCACAACCGCTCGCTTGTCACCGATCTGGCCGCTGCTAACCACTTTACCGTGGACCACCTCGAGGTGCCCAGCAACTGGGCCGTGGTTGAAAAGGCCGATGTTTTCTACGTTGGTGGCTTCCACTTGACTGTGTGCCCTCCCGCTATTCAAAAGCTCGCGGAGCACGCCGCCGCCAACAACAAGATCTTCTCCATGAACCTGAGCGCCCCGTTCCTGCCCCAGTTCTTCAAGGAGCCCCTCGATGCCAGTGCCCCCTACTGGGACTACCTCATTGGCAACGAGAGCGAGGCTCTGGCCTACGCCGAGAGCCACGGCCTCAACACCACAAGCATTCCCGAGATTGCGGAGGCCATTGCCAAGCTCCCCAAGAAGAACACTGCTCGCCCCCGCACTGTTGTTATCACTCAGGGTACTGAGCCCACCATCGTTGTTGTTCACGACGCTGCTACCGGCAAGACCGAGACCAAGCAGGTCGCCATCAGCGTGCTCGAGTCGAGCAAGGTCGTTGACACCAACGGTGCTGGTGATGCCTTTGCTGGCGGCTTCTTGGCTGCTCTTGTTGAGAAGAAGCCTTTGGACGCTTGTCTCGAGGCTGGCCACGAGCTCGCCAAGACCTCGCTCCAGCTGGTCGGCCCTTCCTTCCCCGAGAAGGCCTAAGCGCTTCCCCACCCGAGAATTTTAACACTTTTGATATATTCAACATATAATTTATAGCATAGAGCCACGCATTCAACTATCCTCTTCATCCCAAAGTTGAAGGCCCAAGCTGACATGGAAGCAAAGGCCCTGTACGACTTTAACAGGACGTCAAACAGCGGCCTCAACATGAAGGCCGGCCAACTGTTTGATGTACAGCAGCAGGGGCAGAATGGCTGGACCCTGCTCAAGCGTAAAGATACAAACGAAAGCGGGTGGGTGCCTAGCTCGTACATTGAAATCATCGAGGCCAAACCGTACTCCACGAGCGAATTGGCCCAGGGACTTGCAGCTGCGCTTATCCAGCGTGCAAAATAACCTAACTAGTGCTTAGATCGTAGTGCCTGGCGCACTTGTTTAGCAAAGTGGCTCAGTGGTAAACCGCTTGGCCTTTGCAGTCTGTCTGGTTGCCGCGAGCACAATATCAATTTCGCTCTGTGGCTCTTTTTTTTAAAGTCCTTACTGCTCAAAAGAGAGGCTGGCGCGTAATTGAAGGCAATACGAGTGTGGGCCAGTGATTCCAGCAGAAATTGTCCATCATGTCTCAGCCTCGTGGAGGCGTATCGTAGTGCGTGACCGTAAAAAGACATGGCTTTAACTATGAAATCGCGATTGCCCAACAAGTCTGGGGACGCATACCGCACTGCACACTACTTTTGGCTCATTGCAGAGAACGCTATCTGGGAATCATTGCTTGGCTCTAAACATGCAAGCCCTAAAGCTTCGCCGCCTTGTGACACGGCAGAGAGCATGAATTACTTTGGCATGCCCAATTTGCCAGGTACTAACAAGCCTATCCATTGAGCTACCCATTGGGATCGTTCGGCACTGGCTTTTGCAGTTCGACGGCACGTAAAAATCTAGGTTAAATAATGCGTGTCTCGAGAACCACTACTGCAAACAATACAATTGTTGTAGTCATGACGAGCGACGAGATTTGGTGGAGCCTACCCACAACGCGATTAGCCGCGACGCTAGTGATCCTATACGAGACCTCTGCAGGTTTGGAGGTTGTTTTGACGGTCAGATCGCAGAATCTGAGGCGCTACCCCGGTGATACGGCGTTACCCGGAGGTCGTGCGGAGCGTTCAGAGGATTGGTGGGAGACGGCCCTGAGGGAGGCTTATGAGGAGATTGGCTTTGACCCAAAACTGTTTGAGACAGAGCGTATAGCAGCATTACCGGCGCATCTGAGCGCCCACCACTTGCTAGTTAAGCCAGTTGTGGTGTATGTCCGTCCTCTTGCATGCCAAAATGCAAGCTACGTCACGCTGCAGGAAATCTCCCCGCGCCAGAGTGGGGACGAGGTGGCGTGCGTGTACTCGGTGCCACTGGAGCTTTTTCTTAACAGCAAAAGCCTTTTGGCGCCGCCCGTTGTGAGTGAGTGGCTTGATTCGCCGTGGATCTTTTACCAGTTCAAGGCGGTGAGCAAACATTGGCAACCGGTTAAACTCGACACCCGCATCGTCGGCCTGACGGCGCACATCGTGGTGGACGTTGCGAATTTCATGCTGGGGAGTCCACCCCAGTTTGAGTACATTGGTATGGGGAATGCCAAAGCGATTGAGGCAGCCCAACGCAAAAATCTATTTCTCGATTAATGTGGTGCAGCGAGCTACCTGCATGTGCTTGCATGCATTTAACTACATGCAGGTTATTTATAGGTTAGCCCGCGCAGGGTTGCGCTCTGGTGGTGAAATTTGCCGAGAATACTCTAAAATGTCGACTATTTAAGCCCGAATATGCCTCAGAGACCGCATTTTTAGACTTTCCCCGAGCCTTGGCGGGTCTGAGCTTAAACTCCGTGGCACTGCCCTAACCCTTAATATGCACTATGAGGACTGAATTTCCCCATATAACCGCACGGGCCGTCGCTATACCTGCATGCTCCTTTCACTATTGGGCGTTGTCGCTGCTGTGGATCTCGACCTCAACGACAAAAACTCGGTCAATGAAGCAACAAAGCAAATTGCATCAGGTGTGATGGACTACTACGACGGCAAGAAACCCGGCGGCACCATAGGCGTTATGTCTCCGCCGTATTATTGGTGGGAGTCTGCTAGCGCATTCAATGGGCTTTTCACCTATGGCCTCGTCACGGGCGACAGCCAGTACGAAGACACCCTCTACGAAAGCCTTTTGGCACAATCTGGGGATGACTGGGATTTTATCACCGCGAACCAGAGTAATGTTGAGGGAAACGATGACCAGGGCTATTGGGCAATCTTTGCTCTCGAGGCGCTCGAGCGCAACTTCAAGGCTCCGCCTTCCGACAGGGGCACTTGGCTATCGCTTGCTCAGAATGTGTTTGACCAAATGGTTACTCGTTGGGACCCCCAATGCGGTGGTGGTCTCAGGTGGCAGATCTTTGATTGGAATCACGGCTACGAGTACAAAAATTCAGTATCCACGGGGTGCATGTTCAATATCGCCGCCCGCCTGGCTCGCTACACAAACAACCAAACCTATGTGGACTGGGCGTACAAAATCTACGACTGGATGGTCGACGTGAACTACATCACTCTGCCCTCTAGCGAGAACGCGTACCACCTTTATGACGGTGCTGGCACCGAAACTAACTGTACCGAGATCTCCACTGCTGAATGGTCGTACAACTACGGGCTGTTTTTGTCGGGAATGGCATATCTCTATGATGTGCTGGGCAAGTCTGATACCTGGGCCCAGCGCGTAGAGCTGAATCTCGACAGAGCGACCAAGATCTTCTTCAATACGTCTGCTCAAATTATGATTGAGCCTAGCTGCCAGCCTTTTGGAAGCTGCAACAATGACCAGCGCAGCTTTAGGGGCCCCTTTGCGCGGTTTTTGGGCCACGTTGCACTGCTCATGCCGGACCACACAAACCATGTCCTGGAACTGCTCAACAAGAATGCCAACGCCGCGGCCCAGAGCTGCTCTGGTGGAGACGATGGGATCACCTGTGGCCAAGACTGGGCCCACGATGGATGGGACGGCGAGTATGGCTTGGGCGAAGAGCTCAGTGCACTTGAGGTGATCATCAATACCCAAATCATGAATCTCGGTGCGCCCAACTCTGACCCCCAGGGCGATACTCCGCACGAGCCCGAGAGCGAGAGCCCTGCCTCAAGCAGTAGCCTGAGCAGTGCTCTGAGCTCCCAAGCAACTCAGAGCGCTAGCGTTGCTCCTGAAAGCACCAGCGTTGTGAGCACAATTGATGCTGCCACCAGCACTAGCGAGGCTTCTAGTACGAGTGAGGCTGCGAGCACTAGTGAGGCCCTTAGTACGAGCGAGGCCCCTAGTACGAGCGAGGCCCCTAGCACCAGTGAGGCCCCTAGTACGAGCGAGGCCCCTAGCACGAGCGAGGCCCCTAGTACGAGCGAGGCCCCTAGTACGAGCGAGGCCCCTAGTACGAGTGAGACCCCTAGCACAACTGAGGCGCCCAGTACCAGCGAGGCGCCTAGCACCTCCAGCTCTAGCAGCTCCAGTTCCAACTCTAGCAGTTCCAGCTCTAGCAGCTCCAGCTCAAGCAGTTTCAGCTCAAGTGACTCCAGCTCTAGCAGCTCCAGCTCTTCAAGCAGCGCCCCGGCCCCTAGCGAGACCTCTGCGCCGCCTGCAGTTACCTCAAGCGACTCACCCGCTCCACAAAACAATGCGCAGGCGCTCGGGGTCTCGTTTTTGCACCTGGCGTGCCTATTAATTTAAACTATCTAGCGCAATTCTGTCTGGACTTTGAGTGCACGCTCCTTGATCAAGGCTATGCTTTCTGTGGCCCGCCCGATTCTGTCTGTGAGCACCAGAATTCTAGAAGAGGCTTTATCTGCTTCAATTGAGCCGGCACTAGCCTCAATGTCCGCCAACGTTGCCTGGAGCTTGTCGAGCTCTTGGTTGAGTTCCTGCTGGCACTCTTTGAGAGAATCAAGTTTTAAGAGGCATCTCTCAAGGTTTTGATCGATTAATACTTGCGTGAGGGTATCCATCGGCAGCTCTAGGTACGAGCTCGAGGCCTACACAGTGCTAGTCAGCAAATGCTGTTAATCTGTAGGAGCCTATAATTGCCTCGGCTGGTGCGCCTAAGCCACAAGGCTCTCCAATTTTGCGCCAGTCATGGCCTCGTCAATGCTATCGACGAGCTCGTCCAATTTCACACCAGCCATCACCTCGGCCAGATTTGCACTGCCACCGCACCTATGGTCAGTGATTCGATTGTTGGGGTAGTTGTATGTGCGGATCCGGTCTCCGCGCTCGGTAGAAGATACCTGTGCCGATCTTTTTGCCCTCTCCTGCTTTTCGTGCTCGACGCGTTCACGCTCAGCTAGCCGCGCTCTCAGAACCATCATAGCCTTGGCCTTATTCTTGTGCTGCGACCGTTCGTCTTGGCAAACTACTGTTAGCCCAGTGGGTATATGTACTAGACGCACTGCACTCTCGGTCGTGTTGACGTGCTGGCCGCCCGACCCCGAGGCCCGCATCACGTCGATGCGCAACTCCCCTGGGGCAAAGAGCCGTTCCTCGTTAACCTCCTCAGTACTAACGTCTGGTAGCACCACCACTGCTGCTGTAGAGGTGTGGATCCGGCCCTTGGTCTCAGTAGCCGGAACCCGCTGTACGCGGTGCACTCCTCCTTCGTACTGGAGCCTGGAGTAAGCACCAGGCTCTGTAATATGTAGAATTGCCTCGGTGATTCCCCCATTATCAGTGGGGCTAGATGATACCAGCGTAGACGGCCACTTGCGCTTTTGGGCATACGACTGGTACATGTTCAAAAGGTCGTTGGCAAACAAGGCTGCCTCAGATCCACCGACTCCTGGCCGAATTTCAATCAAGCAAGGATGATCAACAAAAGGGTTACTAGGCACCAGCTGCTTTTCAAGATTCGCGACAATGTCGTCGAGCGACCTCGACAAGTCCTCATGTTCCACTTTGGCGTCTTGAGCAAGGGAAGGGTCTCTGAAGAGAGTTTCTAGCTCTGCAAGTTCAGCTAGCGAGTTCTCATAGGCCTCAAAAGCCGAGGTGGTAGGCTCCAACCGTGCGATCTTAGTCGCAGTAGCGTTGTCATAATTGGCTGCTAGTTGCTTCTCTAGGCCTAGTCGTTCAGCAACCAGAGCCCTTGCTTGTTTTTCTAGCGCTGGATGGATCCTAGTAGCGAAATTTCGCGTCCATCGAAGCATTTCACTTTTCCTTTTATAAGCTGGATGGTGCGATGAATAGCCGGCCACACACACTTGTGCAACTGTTCCGGCAGGCCAAGGATCCTCTGCAAAAGGTCAAACTGGCTGCACAGCTGTACGCAAGTGGTGGTTCGTTGGATAGAAAGACAGAGGGTCTTTTTTTCAACACGCTTTTGCAAAATGGGCAGTCTGATTTAGCAATTCGCATTTGGCAATCTTCTCCTATAAAAGACCTGAAATGGCGCTCTACGGGTTGCGTCATATATGCTCACACCAACAATATTATGGCGGCAGAGGCGCTTGCCAGCAAGGGAGTTGATGAATATGCCAGTAAAATACTGCGAGGTGCGCAAACTAGGCAGCTACCGCTGCGCAGTGGCATAGAACTCTTGAGAACGCGCAGTGCCAAGTCCCCTGCGCACTTGGCGTCGGTGCTCGCCTCACGCCCAGACTATCTAGATGACCAGGAATCCATTCTTCGAGCTCTAAGCATTTCAAAGATCAAAGATGACCCGTTCTGGCGACAAAATCATTCTGAAACCGTCAAGGACGAGCTATTGCATCAAGGAATTGCGCCTAGCGACGACACTGAGCTCACAATGGGGCGCTGCCTTAGTCTAATGAAGACGGCAATTCGACAAAATAGCATGCAAACTGCCGTCAAGCTTTTTTCCAATCGTCCACAGGGTATGGACGATACATGCAAAGGACGGGAACTCAAGCTGATCTTTTTTGCATATGCAAAACAATGGCGCCCACTATTTGATGTGATGCTCGCTCCAAAGTTGAGTTGGCACAACTGGCGGCTTGTGTGGAGACTTTTGGCCGAAATGTGTAGAGCACCGCCCGTCGAGCAGCTACCCAATCCCCGAGAGTTGTGGCTCGAAATGACAACCACGAGAGGATTTCCCCGTAAAGGTTCAACCCTGCTAGACGTGTTTAAGGTTTTCCACTACACCAAAGACTATGCATTCTTGCTTGCTGCTCTGCAAGCATGGAGCTCGCGCACCAAACAAAAGCTCCCACCACAGTTAATTCACTATTTGTGCTCTCTCAAAGTCGGCTCTGTGGCTCAATTGGAGAGCTGCACACCTCGCGAGATAGTCATGGCACTTTGTCGCCAAAACGACATTGATTTTGCTATTGTTGAGCAAAATTCGCTCTATCTAACAGCAGAACCTTAGTTGATGCAGGCCGAGATCACCCTGGGGCTTGCTGATACACCGCGGCAATGCGCCAATTCGCCAGACACATTCCTGAGCGTCCAGGCAAAATAACATATCCACGCAGTCTACTTTTCCGTTAAATTTGCATTTAAACCTATCCCGTGCCTGAAGCTGGGGCTGCCTAGCTGACATGCCCTTCAGCAAGCGAAACAGAGTCTATATTCACAATGGGCTCAAAACATCGTGCAGAGAGCTACTTCTCAATGACCAGGACCAGTCGCACTTCAATCTTGGTGGAACCTCGGGCTTAGCAACCCCGGCCGAGCCTGAAGTTACAGTCAAGAACAAGGAGCGGCTGGGCATGATAGCCACCAGCATCCGCGGCATCTCCACAGCTCTCTCGAGCGTGGCAATTGACCTAAAAATCACGTCGCTTGTGGTAGTGACCAAAATCAACGATAGCAGCCTTCCGGCGAAAACTCGCGAATTGACAGAGTGGCTGCTGTTGGAGAGGCCCGACATTACTGTTTCTGTGCAGGATTTGTTTAAGGATCAAAAAGGGTTTGACTATGATACACTAACGGCGCTGTGCCCTGAGCGGATCCACAGGCTAAAGTTCTGGACCCTGGAGACGCTAACGCTTGAGCCAAATCGATACGATATGGTTGTTACTCTTGGAGGCGATGGCACGGTGCTATTCACGTCGTGGATGTTTCAAGAAGTGGTTCCCCCGGTCCTCTCGTTTGGATTGGGCAGCCTGGGGTTCATGACGGACAATAATTTCAAGGACTTCAAGGAAAGAATCGCGCATTGTCTAGATAACGGCGTACAATGTGCGCTGCGGATGCGCTTTGCAGCGGTAGTTATGAGGACCAAGACCCGCGATAACAAGGCGTGCGATGCACTCAGGAACGAGATTCTGAAATGTAGGGACCTGGACACTGTACCCACACACACGCCCGAGGACGAGTTTGTGATCTTGAACGATATTGTCGTTGATCGCGGCCCCAACCCCAACGTCACAATGACTGAACTCTATGGGAACTTTGAGTTTATCACCAACGTTAGCGCCGACGGTGTTGTGCTCAGCACTCCCACCGGGTCGACGGCCTACTCAATGAGTGCGGGTGGGTCACTTGTGCACCCTGAGATCGGGGCCACGCTGATATCGCCGATCTGCCCACACAGTCTGAGCTTTCGTCCACTAGTGCTCCCCGACTCGATGATTGTGGCTGTGGGTGTGCCTTACGACGCACGGAGCTCG
Organism: Wickerhamiella parazyma; assembly: GCA_030562575.1. NCBI lineage: Eukaryota > Fungi > Ascomycota > Dipodascomycetes > Dipodascales > Trichomonascaceae > Wickerhamiella > Wickerhamiella parazyma. Next base: position 18,538 of record JAKTZS010000025.1, read on the forward strand.
GCATATGCTTCGTTTGATGGCCGCGAGAGGGTGGAGATCCAAAAGGGGGATTTCCTGATTGTGACGGCCTCTCGCTTCCCGTTCCCGAAAATTACTGCACCCGAGGATACCTCAACCTCGTGGGTTCAGCAGCTGGGTGCCAATTTGCATTGGAACGAGGGCCGTAGGCTAAAGCCGTTCAGTTAGAGTAGAGGGAGACGGTACGAGTTATGAAAATGCATACAGCACTAAGCGCTTTAGTACAAGCGCAGGCAGAGCTCGCAGCCATATTAGGCCTGCCAAATGCTTGTCTGAGACTGTTAAAATTGTACAACAGCGTCAGAGAAGAGTGTCTCGGGTCGGGTTGCTTGTCGCAGTTGTCGGCGTGCTCCCTTTTGTGCGTCCTATTTGCACCCTATTTAAATTCATTTCATGCATTTGATTAATCTCAGAGCGCGAGGCCTACCCATCGTGCTGACATGGACCAGCTCGTGGAATCGGTTCAGAGCGCATTTCAGGGCGTCAAGCCGCCGTCTTATGAACCTAAAACTCTGTCAAAATTCCTAAATCCAACCCCATCCTTCTCCCGGAGCTGGCTCGACAAGTTGCAGGACGACCCCGTGCCTATTGAGGCCTCTGAGCACATCCCCGGGCTCTTTTGCATTGGCGACTTTGAAAACAGGCGGCGCCTCAATTTCCAGCGCGTTGGCCTGGACGGAGCGCTGGGCAAAGTGAGCGAGGTCGAGATCAATGCATCCGGCGACAGCACAAACTCGCTCAGTCTCACCCGTCAAATGGGCCAAAAAAAGGACTTTGTGCGCGGCCGGAGCGGGCGTCTGCCGTTCACTCCCGGAGGTCTGGCGCTCAACGGCGAGCAGGCCCAGCAGCAATTGCAACGAGACGACGACGGCTTGTTTTGCCAAGCGCCTGGGCTCACCAGGGGCCTCACATTTAGCGGCGCCTTTGAGCAGTTTGCCGAGGAAGAGGCCGAGTCGCAGAGCGAGGACGAGGCCGACTCAACAGTGACTCTTGGCGAGGAGCAGCCGCTCGAGAGCCCCTCGGACGAGCAGAGCATCGACCACCTGCTACCCGAGCAGATCTCGTTTGTGCGACGCAAGACAGAGCTGCCGCAAAAGGCCAAAGTGTGGGCGCACATGGTAGACATTAGCCACAAGATCGACAACTTTGACCAAATGGTGCCCAACCCAGCACGCACCTGGCCCTTTGAGCTCGACACGTTCCAAAAGGAGGCCGTGTACCATCTCGAGAAGGGCGACTCTGTGTTTATTGCTGCCCACACCTCGGCCGGCAAGACGGTCGTGGCCGAGTACGCCATGAGCATGGCCAAGCAGCACATGACGAAATGTATTTATACCAGCCCCATCAAGGCGCTCAGCAACCAAAAGTTCCGCGATTTCAGCAAGGAGTACGACGACGTCGGGATTCTCACCGGCGATATCCAGCTCAACCCCGAGGCGAGCACCCTTATCATGACCACGGAGATTCTGCGGTCCATGCTCTACCGTGGCGCTGATATTATTCGCGATGTGGAGTTTGTGATCTTTGACGAGGTCCACTATGTCAATGACAGCGACCGCGGCGTGGTGTGGGAAGAGGTGATCATTATGCTGCCCGACCACGTCAAGTTTATCTTACTGAGTGCCACGGTCCCCAACACCTATGAGTTTGCCAGCTGGATTGGCCGCACAAAGCAGAAAAACATCTATGTGATCAGCACGCCCAAGCGGCCTGTCCCGCTCAAGCACCATATTTGGACCAAGAAGAAGCTGTTTGAGATTGTGGATGCGGAAGGCAAGTTCAACGAAGCCAGCTACCGCAAGTGCAGCGAATTCGCTCGTGGCGGCGGCCAGGGCGGCGCTGGCGGCGCTGGTGGGGCCCAGGGAGCCAAGGGCGCTCAGGGCGCTCAGGGAGCCAAGGGAGCCCCCAATGGCGGCCCTGCCAAGGGCGGCCCAAACAGCAAAACCCAGTTCAAAGGCGGGCCCTCTTCGGCCCAAAAGGCAATGAAGGTCGCAATGGGCCCCCAAAGAGGCCGCTTCAATAACGGCACCCCTAGCGCCACCGAGCTGCGCGACCTCTTTACCTATTTGCGAGGCCAGGACCTGCTGCCGGCAGTGTGCTTTGTGTTTTCGCGCAAAATGTGCGAGCAGCACGCCACTTCGCTGCGGGCGCTCGACCTCAACACCGCCAAGGAAAAGTCCGAGGTGGTGCGGTTCATTGACGAGGCGTGCTCGCGGCTGCGCCAGGAGGACCGGATGCTGCCCCAGATTGCCATGCTCAAGGAGTTTGTTAGCCGCGGCGTCGGTGTGCACCACTCTGGCCTGCTGCCAATCATGAAGGAGGTGGTGGAGATTCTGTTTGCCAGGGGCCTTGTCAAGATCCTGTTTGCCACCGAGACGTTTGCCATGGGTTTGAACCTGCCCACAAGGACTGTGGTGTTTGCTGCGATCCGCAAATTCGACTCAAAGACCATGCGCAACCTTCTACCCGGAGAGTACACCCAGATGGCCGGCCGCGCGGGCCGCCGCGGGCTCGACAGCACCGGTACGGTGATTATCCTAAACACTGGCGACGCCGTGCCGAGCCAGTCGCAGCTAAACAGCATTGTGCTGGGTACCGCGACCAAACTCACCAGCCAGTTTAGGCTCACATACACGATGATTCTGAGCCTGTTGCGCATCGAGGCGGTCAAGGTCGAGGACATTATCCAGCAGTCGTTCAGTGAGAACGCCACGCACATGCTCAGGCCAGACACTGAGAAGCAAATCAAGGCGCTCGAGCAGGAGGTTGAGCAGATGCGGTGCGAGGCCAAGACTGTGCCGAGCGTGATGTTTGACCTGGACAATCTGGCAACGCTGTGGCACGCGCACACCACGAGCATCTACCAGACGCTCGCGGTGGCGCGCAACCTCACGGGCCACCTGGTTGTGTACCGGGTCAATGGCCAGCGCAGCGTAGGCGTGATTGTGAGACGCGGCGACCCTCTGCATGTGCAGCCATTGACGCTTGCCGCCAAGCACTCGCGTAAAAACAAAAATACGCTGCCTTACCTGCCGTTTTTGGCCAACTATGACCCGTGCCTGCCGACGACCATGACCAAGAGCTCCACCTCTGCCGAGGTGCTGATCAGCGATGTGGAGATGATTTCAAAGTACCGCGTCGACAAGAAGCTCACCGAGCGGCGCAACGCCCCCAAGCTCGAGCGGCTGGCCGCGATGCAAGACTACTACCGGAGCACGCTGCTCAAGGAGCCCGACTCGGAGGTGGACGTGTCGATTCTCAAGGCGCTGGCGGCGCGCACAGCCATCAAGGAGCGGCAGGCGGCGCTCACGGACCTCAAGGCGCTCGACACGAGTGTGTGCAAGCTGCCCAAGTTCCACGACATGTTCACCAAGGCGCACGCCATCAACGAGCGTGAGATTCAGATTGGCGTGCTGCGCAACTCGGTGAGCGTGATGAACACAGAGCTACTGCCCGACTATGAGCAGCGCATCGGCGTGCTGCGGGAGGGCAACTACATCGACGAGCACAACAACGTGCTGCTCAAGGGCCGCGTCGCGTGCGAGGTCTCGACCGGGTTCGAGCTGTACCTGACCGAGCTGCTGCTGGACAACTTCTTGGCCTCGTACGAGCCCGAGGAGATCGTGGCGCTGCTGTCGGCGTTCATCTTTGAGGGCGCGCGCGGCGTCGAGGAGCCAAAGAGCGTGACCCCCAAGCTCGACGCCGGCAAGGAGAAGCTGCTGGAGATTGTAGAGTGGGTGCACTCGCTTGCAGAGCAGCACCAGGTGGCCCTCACCCAGGACGAGGCCGACTTTAGCGAGAAGGGCCGCTTTGCCCTGATGGAGGTTGTTTATGAATGGGCCCGCGGTATGAGCTTCTACGAGATCACCAAGCTGACAACCGTCCACGAGGGCCTCATTGTGCGCGTGATCTCGCGCCTGGACGAGGTGTGTCGCGCGGTGATGAACGCTGCGCGCATCATCGGCGACGCCCAGCTCTACGACAAGGTGGCGATCGCCCAGGAGAAAATCAAGCGCGACATTGTGTTTTGCTCTTCATTGTATCTTTAGTGCGGGAAAAAAATATATGTACAGCTAGATGATAACCTGTCCCGGGTCGAGGTGGTTGCCGCCGACCGGCGAGTAGAGGTACCACCCCTGGAGGGCGTTAACGGCGGCTCTGGTGCGGGCCTCGTTGATGCTAGAGCCCTGGCCCTCGCCCAGCTTGGAGCTGCCGCTGTACACGCCCACCACAAACACTGGGGTCGACGAGTAGCGGCCGCTCTCGGCGATGAGCCGTGAGACGGGTGCCTCCATTTTTTGGCGTTCGCAGAGCACAGCGAGCTCGCGAGTGGGGCGCGAAAACACCATCAGCTGGCGCACGTCCACCTGGCGGGGGCGCACAATCGCCTCGTCAATGAACTGGTGCACTCCGTCGAGCCCGCGGTGGGAGTACACGGCGGCCACGAGCGCTCGTACAAAGACGCCCGTTGCGATCTCAGAGGTGGTCCCGTTGGTGATCTGCTCCACGCCGGCCTCGACCTCTGTGGTCTGAGGAGTAAATGTGAGCCGGCCCAGGGTCTGTGTGTCCTGGACATCAGCCAGGTACCGCTTGACGGCGCTGCGGGTGTCTTGGGCAACGCCCCACTGGCTGCCAATGCGGGCCAGCTGCGGGAGGCTGGTGTACACCCACACGAGCTGCCTCAGAATACTCGAGGGCAGCCGTGGGTAGAGTTTCATGAAATGGGCGTAAACGTAGAAATTGAGCAGGGTCTTGCCGAACTTGGCCAGGCCCGCATTATTTGCGTACTTTGTCGTTGCTGTATCGCCAACCATTGTGCGCGCGAGGGTAGCCTTGGGGATGTCTGTGAGGTTGAGGCGTGCGGCCAGCGTCTGCACTCCGGGGGCCAAGGATGCGTCCTCTTCGGAAATAGGCTCTCCCTTGGAGGTTTTGTATTGTTTGGCATAGGCTGCAGCGCTCAGCGAGCGCCGGAACGTGGTAAATGCCGGTCTTGAAAAGCCCAGTCTGAGCATGGAAATTTCACCTGAGTAAGCAGCAGTTGAGAGTCGTTTAAATTTCAGCTGAGTAATCACGTCGTTTAGGCGAGGTCGCGTGGTGTCTTGCGACGCGTGCGGCCGGCGCTTGGGGTAGCGCATTCAAAGACACTTTCACATGCCCAGTAAGGTCTTTTTTTCTGCTCCCCCTACCTTGCACCTCATTTCATCCCATCCCCTTGGCCAATCACACCCTACGTAATCTCTCCTTAGTAACAAATGGCCGGCGGTGCAATCAAAGGAGAAGCGTGGTCGCCCAGTGGAGGATGGTACTTTATTCCCAAAAACTACAAGTCAAACACCCTGGTGGTGCTTGGCGGACTGGCCGTGGCCGGCCTCGCCACCGCGTTTGTCGGCACAAAGTTGACCAAACAGGCCAACCCCTCGACCGAGGACGAGGTTGTTGCTCGCTGGAACAAGGCTGCGGGCGCCGCCAGGAGAGCGAGCGCTGTCCAGGAGGTGAGCGGTTCTGATTAGGGTTCGCCGCACGCCGCTAGCTGCCAGCCGCACGCAACTAGCCGCACGCCGCATATTTAGCATACTTTAACCATCTAATTTCAACAAACAATCTGAATCTATCAAACATTACTCGCAGGGAAGGGTCTGGCCGGCCTTGATGGTACCCCAGCCGATCAAACGCCAGTGCTTTTCGATTCTTCTGCTCAGGGCGACCTTCTCGCCGACCTGTGTGCAAGCGGGCATGGTCAACAAGAGCTTGGCCATGTCGGCCCTCACGCTGGCAACGCGCGCGCCACTTGTGGTGGAGCCCACATTGACCATGAGGACCTCGTTTTTGGTGAGTTTGCTGACCTTGGCAAGCTTCTTGTCCTCGGTCTTGACACCCAGCAGACGGCGCAGCAAAAAGTAGTTGACCTCAATCTCAATGTACACATCGGGCAGCTTGCCAACGTGGCCAAGCACGTGGCCCACGAGGCGATCAGCACGGCATAGCGTGGGGTCGATCTTTGAGCCGACACCAATGAGGCCGCCGGGCACGGCAAATTTGAGGTCGTTATCGTCGGCAAACAGCGAGGACACGCGCGACCTGATGGGGTGCACCTCGATCTTGTTGTCGTTGCGGTGCACAATACCGGGCCTGATCTCGATCTCGTCGCCGAGTCGCAGCACACCGTTGACGATGGAGCCGCCGGCAACACCACCCTTGAGCTGATCGATCTCGCTTCCGGGCTTGTTGACATCGAACGAGCGCACAACAATGAGCTTTGGCGCAACAGTAAAGTCGCGGATGGGGACTGGGATCTTCTCCACAATGTACTGGTTCACGGCATCAATGTTGATTTTGAGCTGTGCGGAAATGGGCACAATGGGCGCGCCGTCGGCAGTGGTGCCCTGAATGAACTTCTCAATGGACTTTTCGTGCTCCATAGCGGCCGCGGGCTCCTTCATGAGATCGACCTTGTTTTGCAGAATGAGCACGTGCCGGAGGGCCATGATCTCGATCGCGGCAAGGTGCTCGGAGGTTTGGGGCTGGGGGCACGGCTCGTTACCGGCAATAAGCAGCAGAGCAGCGTCCATGACAGCGGCACCACTCAACATGGTGCTCATGAGAATGTCGTGACCGGGGCAGTCGACAAAGGAGACGTGGCGCACGAGCTCGTAGCGCTTGCCGTCAATAATGGGCCGGATCTCCTTGCCGGAGCCAAAACTTTTGTAGCAGTCGGGGCGGGGCACGCTGGGGTCCTCGCACTTGTAGATCTTGGCGTTGGCGTAACCCAAACGGATGGTAATATTACGCTCGAGCTCGTTCTTGAAGCGCACAGTCTGCACACCAGAGATGGCTTTGACAACAGTGGACTTTCCGTGGGCTACATGGCCAATGGTACCAATGTTGATTGTGGCCTGACGCTGGATGATTTCAGGCGAAAGCGGGTTCAGGCTGCCAAAGTCGGGGTTATCAGGCTGCTGGGGCAGGCCACCGCCTTCCTCAAACTCCTTTTGGCGGCGTTCTTCCGCAGTGAGGCCATCGCCCAACTCCTCGGCAAACGTGACCTTCTTCTCGGTGGCTTTGACGTCTTCCTGCTCCTCTTCGCTGTCTTCGTAGTCGAACTCGGCCTCGACGGGTTTGAGCTCGCCGATATTGACGATTTTTTGTTCCTCTTCCATGATGAGTAACGCTTGATCCTCTGCTGAGTCTTTTGGCGTCGCTGTGCTTGTAGGGGGCTCTGACAAAGCGCCGAGGGTGGAAGTGAAGGGTCGCAGCGGGGTGGAAATTAGAAGTAGTTAATTGGTGCCAATCGAGCTAATGCCGGGGCGGTCGGGATTGACACTCTCGCTTTAAATCTAAATGCTTACAATGCTATCTATTTACTCTCAATCAGACCAAGCTCACACCAAGCTCAGACCCTAGTTGTAACCCTCTTGACTCAAAAAATAGGCTTTTGTAGCGCACATGGTTCCAATCATTAGATAAATATACTGCCCAGCAGTCACGGCCATGCACTGAGCAGTCATGTTGACGTCGCACTGGTTGTGCGCCAGCCAAACGCCGGCCTCCTTCCACAACTTCACCGCAAGCCCAATCTCAATACCGGCAGAAGAGTTGGACAAAGGGATTGTAAACGCGGCAATCACCAGGGCTATCGTGGCAGCTGCAATCACTTTGAACGAGAACATAAGCAGATAGGAGGAGATATCACACAAAAATAGCCCCACTGGGGCAAATAAATACATAAACTAGCTCGGGCTCAGCCCTGGCGAGACAGTGTGTCGTTCTTAAAAAGAAAAGCCAAACTCCTCCATCATGCTGTTGACGTCCTTCCAGGCAGCTCCCGCGTCCCAGTGCTGCTCGGGGGTAATTGGCGAGGTCTCACTGAATACAGGGCTGCTTTGTTTTGGTGCCAGCACTGTGGGAGCGTGCGACAATATCTCACACTCTTCACGAAGCGTCCAGAGCGAGTCGAAAAATACAGAGGCCGACATGCGGGTGCGGATCTTGACCTTGCACGACCGGATGCTCTCATTCTTATTGCTTGCCATTGACGAGAACGCAGACCACATCTGCTGCATCACCTCTGCCGCTCTAAACGCCACATCGTGCTCCAAGATGCTTGCCTTGTTAAGCCCCTCAATCGTCTTGAAGTACAAATCGCGAGCCTTGCGCTTGTCAAGATTTGTAGACCACCGCGAATGATACAAACGGCATATAATCACCGCGGCTTGCCACAGTAGCTGCAGATTGGCCAGCGACGCATACCTCAGATAATTTTCATCGCGGGCTTGGGCCTGCTGCACAAAGTCCAAAAGCGCCAAGCACGCATTGTAGGCAACGACGTGAGACCTCTGTAGCTGAAAGCTGCTCAGGGTCTGATTATCAGCAAAGTAATATGCGTAGAGCTGCACCCGCGTACCGAGTAATGCAAACCATGTCTGCTCGTCAAAGCTGGCGCTATACTCGCGCTCGAGTTCATCGAGACGCACGCTCAGAATGCGAATTAGAGAAAGCTTTTCACCAAAATTGGTGAGCCCCGCCATACTGGTCTCAATGTCGTGCGCCACCAGCCCAATCATAAAGCCAATGTAAATACCTAGCGGAATGTCAAGCCCTTGCACCTCGTAATTAAAAGATGCCATGCTGGGGTATCCATAAACGCTGGCCACAAGCTGCGCGACCGTGTTTGTAGCTAGCCAAGTCACACAATGTTCTTTGGAAGTAGCACGCTGTGGCTGCTGTTGCGTGATGCGGCCAAACTCCTTGTGGTAACCTGGCAGGTGCAATCCGGCCCTGATTGCGGTACAGATGGCAATCCCGCAGGTATTCCACGAGCTATCGGCATTAAATGAGCTCGTGGGGAGCGGCCACAGCGAGCCAATCACAAATGCTTGCACGGCGTATACATTGGCAAAATTAAATTTTTGGCCCGTGGCGTCGCGAATTACAGGGCTCACAGCAATTTCAGCAAGGCATGTCTTTTGAATCTCGCTCAATTTGGTTACAAGCTCGCCTTCATTATATCGTCGTGATGCCGTAGCCATGATAGTCCAAAAGAGCGCCGTGCTTTGGCGGTAAATGTGCTCAATACCCAGCGAAATATTAACGACAGGCATTATTGGATGGTAGTGCAACAAATATTCTTGAAATAGCGCCTCCACAATCTCTGCGCTCAGGTAGGTATCGTCCATGATCTTGGGCTCACATTTCCAGTCCTGCACACTTGAGATGACGCTCTGCGGGCTCTGCACTGTTCTCTGCACACTCTTGTATGCCGCAGAGGGCAGTTTATCATTGGGAACGATCTTGTCTGCCTCTGATTCTTCGTTTGTCGGCTCAACATCTATTACCGGTACACCGTCGGCTACGCGATTCTGGCTGAGCTGGCGCCGCATTGTGGTCAATTCTTTTTCAAGCTCTTCTATTTTTTGGCGCTTGGCTGTGCGCTTATACTCTGTATCCACAATACATTTCTTGCCCTTGCGCACACACCGATCGCAGGTCTCCTTCAAAGTTCCGTCGGCTGATTTTGCCCGAATACACCGTACCTTTTGCTGCCGGCATTCTACGCAAGCGCTTTTCCTCGCTGGCTCTTCCTCCATACCACCAAAAAAATTAAATTGAGGTAATCCAATCAAAAATCGCGCAAAAATGGATTTGCACCCACTGGATTTGCCGAGTTTGTCGTCAAGACCGCCTTTTGAGACGCTTGACCACCTTCTCTCCAGTCTCACAATTGAAATCCGTAATTTTGACGAGGCTCCAGCCCTGCCTCCCGCTCTTTTGAATTGGCTCGTTAAATTAATATCTGCCGAATTGGAGTGGCTCCCAGAGGAAAACGCCGACATATTGCGGGAAAAAGCTGCTTCACGGGTCGCACAGTCTTGTGCATCTTCAAACAAAACTCGCACAATTGAGATCGGGGCCTTGAGTTTCAAGCTGCACGAGCCAGGGCTTGTCAACGACAATATTGGCCACAAGACGTGGGGATCGTGCCTCGTGATGGCCAAGAGACTGCTCAATGAGCCAGAATTGCTCGTGGGTAACGTTCTGGAACTAGGCTCAGGTACAGGATTGGTCGGTATGGTGGCAGCCTACCTAGGACACCCTGCCGTCCTCACTGATTTGCCATGCATTATGGAAAATCTGCAAAAGAATATTGAGCTGAATGAGAGTTTGCTCAAAGCTTCCTGTGTTTCCAAAGTGCTCGACTGGAGCGAACCATACGCTGTGCCCAATATGGACACCATTCTCATCAGCGACCCAGTCTATTCTTCTGCTGCTCCTGCTCAAATTGAAGCAACGTTGAAGGTTTTGCAGATTGAGCGTGTGCTGCTGCAGCTACCGATCCGGGCCAAATTTGAAGACCTCAGGAACGACCTTTACGAGCGTTTCCAAAGGGGATATACGCGAGAAGTCTATATTGAGGAGGACAGCTTTGACGACTATGGCCCGTCTCGATATGCCTTTAGCGTGTGGAAGAAGCTATCATAGAGCGAAAAGTTATGTACATATTTATTGACTCGTTCAAAGTTCGCGTAGCAATTTAGACACTTGGCACGCACAGGGACGCCAGCCCAGCAGCTTTCCCCACGTCCTCATAGCGCATCCCAACAAAGTTGCTAGGCCCTCTAGTGACAAGTCCCTTCTCAACTTCAAAATGGTATTGCTCAATATCATGCTTGAACCGGGGTGTCTGGCCGAGTCGCCAATCTCTACTTTTGAGGACCTCCACCTCTTTGAGTATACTCTCGGGCACCTGCTCGACCACATCAATCTGCTCAACATCGTACTCATTCCAAAACAGTTCCAACCAGTGTTGAATGTAGGCATCCTTGGGGATATCGGCATTAGCCACCGGCGAGCTGATGCTATCGGTCCCTAGCCCACTAATACCCGAGTTTTTGTTCCTCAAGAGCGTTTTCAACATGTTCAAATCAGAGTTCAGCAACATTGTAGCATGGTGGTATGCCTTGTCCCTGACAATCTTGAACGACGAGCCACTCACCTTCTGGCCTCCTTTAAGGATATCGTGGCGCTCATTAGTCTCCAAACCGTACCCTTTGAGACTTTCAACCAGAAGATCAATGTGTTTTGTTCTGCTGAACTCGTCGCGAGGGGTGGCTACGCAAAAGTTGACATTTCCGAGGTCATGAACAACTGTCCCACCGCCAGAACGCCTACGAAGGATGGGAACATTGTGCTGTACGCATGCCTCGAGGTCCGCCTCCTTCCAGGGGTTTTGGTTCCTGCCGATCACCACGCAAGGGCTATTTGTGTATAAAAATAGTAGTCTCGCCTTGGAATTCAGAGCATTGAAAAGAGTGGTCTCCAACGCGAGATTTACAAACGGGTCGACCAGCTTTGAGATCACAATCCGGTCCATTTGTGAGCGCTGAAAAATATGACAATGTCTGGCCAAGATGCGAAAAAACGGCGAATGCAGGCATCCCCGCACCCGCTCAATGTAAAACCAGAGGGCAATGCATTAGTTGAAGTGGATAACGTTGCTCAACACAGGCTCAGAAGGATGGGTTTATTTGGTCTAGTGAATGATACTATTTTGATGTCAATACTGCAAGAGCTCTCCGCGAAAGATCTTTTGAGTGTGGGCCATACCTGTAAAAGCCTATTTGCATATTGCTGGCTCGATGAGCTCTGGAAAACTGCCGTCAAAGAAACAGGCGGCCAGTGGAAAGGTAGTTGGCGTTGCACAGCTTTGGGAATGGACCAATCGCAAGAGGCTCGCATAAATTGCCAGGGAGTGTACTCTGACTTCCTGCACCGTCCCTATGAGATGAGCCAGATCTCGTACGAGGACTATATCCACCCAAAGGAGAACATACTAAGGGTTTCAGAATCCGAAGCGCTCCAAAGATACCAATCCGAACTCTACAATAAGCCCTTTGTGGTGACCCTCGAAAAACCTATTGCCCAATGGACCCTGGACTCGCTCGTCGAAGAGTTTGGCGACGAGGTCTTTCGCCAAGAGTATATGGACTGGCCACTCAGGGTGTACCGCGACTATTGCCAAGAAAACCATGATGAGACACCGCTCTATCTTTTTGATTGTGAAAGCAAAGCCCACAACCAACTCAAATTCAACACTCCGCTAGAGTCCATATGGAAGCACGACGACCTTTTTCAGTTGTTCGGAAATGCGCGGCCTGATCATCAGTGGTTGATCATTGGTCCTGGTCGTAGTGGTAGCACATTCCACAAGGATCCAAATGCCACAAGTGCTTGGAATTCCGTGATATCCGGCCGCAAGTATTGGATCATGTTCCCCCCCACTAGTCTTCCTCCCGGGGTGTACACATCCAGCGACGAGAGCGAAGTGACAGCGCCTGCATCGCTGGCTGAATGGTTTGCCTCTGGACTCTACAAAGAAGCTCGACACCGGCCAGAATTTAAGGATGCGGTGACTGGTCCAGGAGAGGTGATGTACGTACCCAGTGGGTGGTGGCATGCCGTTGTAAATCTCGAGGACTGTATCGCAATGACAGGCAACTTCGTGGTGGCCCCATTCTTGGACAGAGTCATGTCGTTTCTCAAGAATAAGGAGGACCAGATTTCAGGGTTTGAAAATCCTGAGAATATTTATGAACTGTTTGTACAAAAGCTCAAGGAAACCCATCCTGAGCTTGTCAAAGAGCCGAAAAAGAGCTGGACCGAGATTGCAAAATCTCAGGAAACGTTCACGTTTGGGTTCTGATGTGTAGTGGCCAGAATTGATCGCGGTCTCAAGTGTATCCTAATACGTCTGCGCGCAGGAGCACCGCGATTCATGCATATATTAGACTATATATACTCTTATCGAGCTCACAGACCAAACGAGCAATTGAGCAGGGATAAGCACTCGACTACGCTGCAGCGTCCGGATTTGAAAGGCAGAATTTCATTTTCACGCACTAGTCAGTGCGAAATAAAAGCACGCTTCTGTGTACGGGACCAGTACAGTCCCCGTACAAAAAGCAGCCACTTGTGTGTGAAACAAAACTGCCAAATGTGCTACCAACAACACAATGCCAAGACTCACCATATTGCTGGTCCATCTTCTTTTTGATTTTCCCGGCAACTTCAGTCTCGAGGTTGTAAGATTGCACAGCAGAGATGATGATCTCGATCACAGGCTCGTGCATCTCCTCCGGCATGTCCACCGACTTGATTTCGACTGTTAGTGCTTGAACAAACTACACGTGGCGCAGAATGCCCTTGGGCTGCTGGTCACGAGCCTGTACTTACACTTGGACTCAGACATGGAAAGTAAGCGAGTAGCTACAGGAACAACAATACAAATAAGCCAAGGCTCGGCAATAAATAGTAGAATGGAGAGACGTCAGCGATGGAGGGAGCGTGGACGGGTGGGGAAGATGTGTTTGAACCAGAGCCGCGGGTTTCGTTGATTTTGGATTTTTGGAAAATATTTAGCACATTATGCACTAAGTTCAAGTCATTGTGGTGTTCATGATCTTCGTCCTCGTGCTGCGCGGCTGTCGAGTCTCCTTGGAGCGCTCTCGTGACCAGGTGCACATCAATCAACTTGAACTGCATACAAATACCGCTCTCGACGCTGCTCACGAGCTCAATCAGATGTTCTGGTTTGGCATCGCTAAGGCATTGAGCGCCCTGCTCTGCCAGTACTTTGCATTTGGCCTCTACGTCGTCTCCGCAATTGACGAGGGCAGGCTCGAGCGCCTTGAGGCACGATTCGACCTTGATTGAATGCTTGGTATGCGCCAATGCCAGTGAGATCCAAATCCACAGTGTCAAGAGCATAAAGTAAATGTTGTGTTTGTCGCATCTTGTGAGGGTTGCCGGCTCTGCATGTGCGCAGAGTATCTCCCATCCACAGCCGCTCGAGTTTGGCGTTTTTATGAATTAGGTTTGAGTATATACACTATTTTGTCTGCTGCTATCGCAAGCCTGTTTAAAGGATCTTGTCAAAGGCAGGGATCAGCGTCTGGGCCAAAGCAAACGAGAACACGAGCTTGGGGCCAGTTGTCAAAAGCTTGGGGACAAGTCCCTTGAAGAAGGCCGAAGGGCCCTCGTTCTTGAGCATGTTTTTCAGAATTGTGACACCTCCCTCGGGGTTGTCGAAATTGCGGTTCTGGATGCGGGTCTTGATCACGTCCAGAGGAGCGCTAACAATTAGCGAGGCCGAGGCGCCAAACATAGAGGCCACAGTGTTTTGGGTCCAGGTAGCCTTGGAGTAATCCTGCAAGCCAAAGATGAACTCCTTGGCAAAGGCGTTACCGCCAAACAGGGCGAACGAGCCAGGGGCGTTGCGAGCAGCGGTCCAGCCCGCACCGCGGTAGAGACCCATACCCTCGTCCTTGAGGATCTTGACAAAACCACGGCCCTTGAACGCCTCAGGGTTTGTCTGACGCTTGATCTTGAGCACGTCGAGAGGAAGCAGGACGATCTCACCAATGCCAACAAGCGATCCGGAGGTGGCAGAAAGCAGGGCCTTGCCAGTCTTGGCGCCAAACAAGGCGTTGAAGCTGGAGGAATAGTTCTTGGTGAGGTAGTCGTTGACAACAGGCTGGCCACCGTACTTGTACACGCGCTGGGAGACCTTGTAGCCAGCAGCATAGCCAAGACCGGGGAATAGCGAAAGCATGCGCTTTCCAAGCGGCAGGCCGGCCTTATCTTTGAAGATGACCGAGTTCAATTGGGCGCCGCTGGTAACACGGCCATGGTTGGACATGAGACGCTTGGAGATGGTATCGACCGGGTGGAAAACCAAAAGCTCGCAAAGGCCAGCCGAGGCTGAGCCAACAACGCGAGCCTGGGCGCTTTGTTTGGAGTCTGCAGAGAGTTGAGCCATGAAGGTGAGTCACCGCGTTACCGCGAGCTCCAAGACGCCGCAGATCTCTGTGCTATCAGGAGCATCATTTAAAGCTCGCACTGATTTTGGCCACTCGAAATCGAAATTTTTTTGGCTGACCCTGCAGCAGGGCCACTATCGCCCAGAGCGCCACATGGACGCCACCGATCTGCGCGTGGGGCGAGCATTGCCCTTGACGGCCGCCAGCAGGTAAACCACACACAATGCCACCTTGCACTCTATGCACGCGTTTGCACTGGTGAGGACCAATCAACACGGGCAACGCCACTTTACGCCACCGGCCACAAAGGGCAGAATAATTACCGCAAAAGGAGGGAAAAAAAGTACCACCCGGTCCGATCTCAGTGTAAAGCCATAAAAAACCACCCCGGACGTGGCACCCCAAACTCACCGCACACAACTAGAAAGCCACACAAAAGCTCACCGCTGACTACGATTTCTGCCTGGCAGGTAGTGGGGGTGCATAAATAGATGGAAGAAGTAAAACAGGACTTTGCCGAGTCCCTTAATGATCTCACGATCAATTCCAGGCCCCTCATCCAAGGTCTGACCGAGATCGCGCAGGAGTGCCGCGACTATGGCCGAGGTGTAGCAGACGCCATCGAACAGCACCTGAGCAAGGTTCCCGCGCCGCTCAAGATTCCCACCTTGTACGTGATGGATTCTATTTTGAAAAATGTGGGCCAGCCATACACCGATCTATTCGCCTCGAGGGTCTACAAGATGGTCACCGAGAGCTATCGCCACTTGGCCCCTCCGCAACAGCAAAAGCTTCGTGATCTCGTAAAAACCTGGATGACCCCGCAGAAAAATGGCAGGCCCGTGTTTGAGGGAGCCATCATCGACCAAATCACCACCTTTTTCGAGACCGCCGTGGCCCCCAAGGAGGTTGCCCCTCCACAACGACTCAACCAGAGCTCTGTGCAGGTAGAAATTAATCGAATGTTGACGTTTTTACAGACTGTACTTCCTAGTAAAGATGTGGACAATCAAATAGCCGCTCTCGAGCGGTTGCAGAGCAGTCTCTCGGCGGGAGGGGCCGACCAGGCCAAGCTCCTAGACGCGCAGCGCCAGGTCGACAACTTGAAGGCGAAGCAGGGCCATTTCAAACGCAAACGAGTGCAGGAGTCTGCCCCTAGCAAGCGCCCCGCACCCGACGTTTTCTCATCACTCGCATCCTCAGGCTTCACGGTGGCCCCACCAGCAGAGACTACAACGTCAGAGCCCGCAAGCTTCTCCAACCTCAATACCACACCAGATATAAGCCGCCTGTACCCAGCAGTTCAATGCAGCGTTTGTGGCAAACGCTTTTCCGACACGCCTGAGGGTCAGGAGCAAAAGGCCGCTGAGCTTGATTGGCATTTCAGGGTCAATCAAGATATTCGTCAGGGCCGCTCGCACTCGCGAATGTACTTACTTTCTGTTGACCAGTGGGTGAGCTACGACGACCAAGAGCCCGAGCATGAGGAAACTGCAGCGATTGACTTTGAGCAGGAATCTAAAAAGGTTGTTCCAGTGCCAGAGGACCACGATGAGATCTGCCATGTGTGCAGCGAAAAGTTTAACACTGTGTGGAGCGAAGAGGCCGAAGAATGGGTGTTTGAGAATGCCGTAGAGGTGGATGGGCATATCTTCCATGCAACGTGTTTTGCAGACCCCAATAACAGAACTGCGGTTGAAGCCATCAAAGCGACGCCAATCGACGCAGCATAAATTAGCATATTTTACGACTGAACATTAATTAGCCACAAGCTTCTGATTGGAATAAATATACTTGAGTACGCCCACCAACATCTATCAAGGAGCACTCTGAGAGGAAATCTCGTCAAGGAGCTCTCTGAGCACGTTGGTGTACTCGTCAAAATCAACTTTGGTATCAACAACGACGCCATCTTTTGCCTTGAGTTGAGTCTTGACTTCTACGTTGGCCGAGGGCAGCTTCATTTGAAGTCCTGTCAAGACCTGGCGGAACTGGTCTGCACCTTTGCCTCCTCCGTGACGCCCGTAGCTCACAATGACCGCCGGCTTGTTGTTCCACTCCTTGTAAAGCGCATCCACTGCGTTTTTGACGACTGCAGGATACCCCCAGTTATATTGCGGAAACACAAACACATAACCGTGGGCTTTTTTCACCTTTTCACTCCAGGTCACGGTAGGCTGCGCATCGTATTTTCCAAAATGAGGCATCTTGTCTTCGATATCCATTGGAAGATTGTAGTCGGCCAGGTCCACAATTTCGCTCGTGTATCCTTGATGAGAGTTTACAATCTGGTGTGCCCATGCCGCAATTTTCGGGCACACACGGCCTTTGCGCACACTACCGACAATGACTTGCAAATGCATCAATGTGCTAATTTTTGGCCAATACTGTCCCTTTAAATTTCATTATTACCAAGCATTGGTAATTCCGCATACATAGTTTTGCATAAAGTTGCATCACCTTGCAGGCAGAGTCGGTGAGCCGAAAGTGGAGTCTCGGGTGGTAACTCGCAAACATCTCGCAGGCATTGAGCCCCATTTTGAATTCCAATTGGAATGCTAAATTATCTATGGGCTATACTCCACCGGCGCCTCTCCGCTGGCGACGTTGCACTGGTGCATGATTCGAGTCTCGCCCTCCTTAAACTGGCCGGTGACAGAATGCCAGACCCCGCAGTTGTAAAACAAGACCAAATCACCCTCAGTCCAGTCGTGGCAGTAAACACGCTTGGGGTCAATGCCAGGCCGCATTAGCTGCTCAATCTTCTTGCGGGCGTCCTCAAGCTCGTGAGTGGTATTACCCTCCTTATCCTCGATACGCCAGACACAGCAGCCGTGAACCTGAAAGTGGGGCAATCCGGTTCCGGGGTTCTTCCATACCATGGGCAGTGTACGAATTTCCTCCTGCTTCCACTCAGGCAGCTCATCGAGCTTCTTCTCCTTGTTTTCAGAGACGATGGTCAAACCATTGGAGGTCGCCTTGGCATTTCCAATAAAAATATACGGGTGGGGAGCGTACACGACATTGTGGGTCAGAACAAATTCCTTGTCCTCGTCGCTCAATGCCAAAAAGCTCTCGTGCCCAGAAACAAAGGCAGTGGCTGCCTGGCTCACACCCTTGATCTCATCGCCGGTACCATCGTCGTACTTGATTGTGTACTTTTCGTGGTCGCCAGAGGGAACGTGAATACCAAGAAGGGAGGTCACCTTGGGGGCGTTGAGTGCGTACAAGGCAGAATCGATATGCCAGCGGTAAAATCGAGTGTAGTTACTGTCCATCTCTTCTTGGGTGAGCATATTTTTGTGGAAAGTCAAGTGCGTAGGATGCACCAGATCAACCTTCTCGAGACCCTGATAATTGTGTTGAGTCCCCTGGCCAAGAATCTGAACTTGAGGTGCAGAGGGAACAGAAGAACCGTCTTTACGTAGAACAGAGTCCTTGTGGCGGAATTTCTCGACATCATGGCCATAATTGCCCTGACAGGACTTATCGAATCGGACTGTGAGTTTGTGCTGGTTCGTGGGAGGGATGTGCTTTTGATTCTTGACAACAAGAACAAGGTATTTGTACAAGGCTTCCTGGAGCTTGGCAAAGTCCTGCTCACTGAGCTGTGAGGCATCAGAGACACCGCTGGGCAAGTGGACCACGGCGCCTAGCTTGCCCTGAAGAGGTGTGATTTCCAGCATAGATGAGGTTGGCATTGTAGTCTACGCGTCTTGCGCCTCTGCTTTAATAGTGGGTGCTGCTGCATAGCTGAGCTGCAGCTGGTGCATAGAGGTGCATCACAGCCTCGCGTTTGAATGTTCACCGGCGCGTCAGGCGATAATAACTCGACCATCAAGGGTTGATAAAGCTCTGTTGGAGGTTTGACCAATTAATTGAACAGCGACCGTGCTGCGTCTCTTCACGTGACCGGCTCACATTGTGCTAATGCGCGCGGTTTGGCGCATTCTGAAAGCAGATCAGAAACACATGTAGCTCTTGAACCTTCCTTATCTCGGTGAAGGCCTAGTTTTCGACAAGGCGATGTGCTGCGTCTCGTCACGTGGTCTACCCACAATCTCATAGCGCCGATTGGCGGTTGATTTCGGCGTTTGGGGTTGACGCGCAGAGGCGCCGGCCATTTTGTTTAAAGAACGAATAGCATGCTGCAAAATAGCTTTCTTTCAGTACAAACTGCGAGGCCTACCCTTTGGATGTACGCAAAGACTACGTTTACTATGTAAGTTCATAAGGTGCCACTTAGAACTGGGACAAGAGGTCTTGCCACACTTTCTCGGGCTTTTGAGAGGCATCGATTCCACTCCAGATACCCTTCTCCTTGTAGTAGGCGGCCACGGGCACGGTCTGCTTGTGGTAAGACACCAAACGCTTCTTGAGGGCATCAGCGTTGTCGTCGGAGCGCTGCACAAGGTCCTCGCCGGTCACGTCGTCCTTCATGGCCTCCTTGGGGGGGTTGAACTCGGTGTGGTAGGAGCGGCCCGAGGCGGGGTGCACAAGGCGGCCCTCGATGCGTGCAACAAGACGCTCGTCGGGGATCTCGAGCTCAACAGCGTTGCGAAGAGGGGTCTCGCGCTCCTGGAGCATCTTGTCGAGAGCCTCGGCCTGGCCAATGGTGCGGGGGAAACCGTCCAAAATGAAGCTGCGCTCGCACTGCTTGTTGTTCTCAAGCTCGTCCTTGATCATGCCGACCATGATGTCGTCGCTAACAAGACCACCGGCGTCCATGATCTCCTTGGCCTTGACGCCCAACTCGGTCTTTTTGTTCACCTGGGCTCTCAGCATATCGCCAGTGGCCAAGTGGCAGGCGCAGAACTCTTTGACGAGGTTGGGGGCCTGGGTGCCCTTGCCACTACCGGGAGGACCAATAAAGATCATGCGCAGAATGGGGGGGAGATCGTCAGTGGGAGACTTGGGGGCGTCCTCCTGCTTGGGCTCAGAGCTCTTGGCCAGCTCGACAAGACGCGTCTCCTCCTTTTTCTGTGCCTGCTCCTTGCGGACACCTTCGTCTGCCGACAATTTGGCGAGGGATTTGGGCAAGAAAAGCGACTCAAAGAAACCCATGTTGAGTGTGTTACGTTGGAGGTTGGATAATCACACCAATTAGAGCAGCCGGAGCACGGGTTGACGAGAAACTCCGCGGGGTGGGCGCGGCGACCGGTGTAGCCAGCTTTTCTACGCGAGTTTTGACCCACTTTTCCCCGAGCAAGCTCGAGCAAGCTCGGACATAACTGGCGCGTCTCTAGACTGAATATTGAGCCATTCAAATACACAAAACTCGTATAATCACTCATAAATAGCTATATTTCACTCTGAACTTGTTCAAGATCGGCCTGTATTGGGGCCAGCACGCTACCGACAAGGTGCATGCAAAAGGGCGCAGCCTCGAGCTGTTACTCGCCACTATCGAAATCTTCATCGCGCCACTTGCGCTTGGCTTCCAAGCGTAGAGGCAACTCGAGCCGCAGAGTCTCCGGTTTGGCTCTGACGGCTATTTCCAATTTGGGGACAAATTTCACAGAGATGTTACTTTTTCTTCTTGTTTCGTTCGGCATCTTCAACGCTCTTGCGGCTTCCCTTGAGCAATTCCAGATGGCCTACCTTTGCGGCAACTGACTTTTCTGTCTGCGATGTGAGCGCGGCGGTGTGTTGTTTGCGCAGCTGGGCCTTTTGGCGAGCTGGGAGGGTCTTGGCTTTAAAAGTGCGTTGTCCCTTGCGCAAAACGCCCTTTTTCTCGTGTGCCTTGACCTTGGGTTTCGAAGCTTTGAGTGCTCCTTGAGGCATATGACAGAGGTCAGAGTCTGGCCAATTTTTTTCTTCTTCAATTTTCCGAACCTCGGTGACCCGGGCAAAGCAGTGGGAGCCGTTGGCCCCTGACTAAAAGTCACGAGGAGCAAACGCGGTTAGGTTAATGTATGCAGATCTACAGCGATAAGGGCTAGCTATGCCGGGCGCGCGCTCGGTTTAAACCGCAATTGGGTTGGACTATGTCCTCTCCTGGCTGCTCGCCCTTCAAGACTGCGCCTCCCTAAACCCCCCCGGCTTAAGGTTGGCAGCGAACCATCCCTGCTTTCTCATGCATGGACCCTACGATTTCCGCGAGGGCCCAAACAACAACAAGCTCACCCTCAAAGACCGCCTAGGCCTTGCTGCTGTGATGGCCTTGATACCGGCATACGCTGCAGTCTGGCTTGGGCAGTACGCCCTGCAGTCTGAGAAACTCAGCTTCAGCCAGGAGATATTCGCAAGAGCAGGCGGTCATGTCACCAAAAATTTAAATGCCCGCCAGCTCCGGGCGCTAGTGCCGATCCAACCGCTCAGGGTTCTCCTCAACGGTCATAAAAAGGCCGCTCAGCGCGCAGGCCTGCGCAACTTCAACGGGCTGTTTGAGGATTGCAAGTACAGCGCGCGGTGGATCCACGAGGTGCCGGACCGCAAGCCCGGCGACCCGGTTCTGATCTATCTGCATGGCGGCGGCTACGTCCTCAAGATGGCCGACCAGCTGGTGACCAGCGTCATTTGGTTCGCCAGGCGTTACTCCAATGTGTCGATAATTGCGCTCGACTACACCGTAACGCCGTTCAAGCAGTACCCGGGGCAGCTGGGCGAGCTGGTCGGGCTGTACTCTGATCTGAGCACCAACTGCAGTCGTATAAGCATTATGGGCGATTCGTGCGGCTGCCATTTGGCCCTCGGCCTCATGTGCCACAGTGTGGACCCTGTCCAGGGCGTGCCGCCGGTGAGCGTCTCGCTCGAAGCGTTTATTGCGTTTTCGCCTTGGGTAGGGGTGGACGGCAGTGCTCCCTACGAGTCTCTGGATTTCAAGAATGATATGATTGATCGTAAATCGCTCAATCACATGCAGCAAATGTTTTGCGGGCCAGAAGAGCTGTGTAGCCCGCGCATAAATTATGTGCTCGAGACGAGCTCTGCGTTTTGGCAAAAGGTGTTGCCGGCCAGAACCGTTGTTGTTTGGGGCGCTCAAGAGGTGCTGAGAGATTCTATCAGGGAATGGACCCGCAATGCGTCGCTTCAGAACTGCTTCGAGGAACGGCCCGGGTACCACGACTCTCTTGTGCTGGGCACCAACCTGCCGAGCACCGAGTATGTTTGCAAACGTATGGACGAGTGGTTCAAATCGTAGGCAGTGTTGAAAGGTGGGCTCTTGTTCTGAGTGGTTCCATTTATGCTGGGAATAATGCTGGATTTCCGGTTGGGGCGTGCAACGATTGTGCAAGTGCTGCTCAAGATCTAAATTAGGGGCGCCCTAGGCCCTGGCAACACCCAAAACCACCGCCCTCGCAGGCAGACTTTTTTAAATCACAGTCCCCTTGCAGATGCATGTTTTTATAGGCCTAATCTGTAGAATACTAACTGGTGTGACGCGCACACGCGCTCTGCCTGCACCGTGCCAGGCCCAAGGCTCAAGCCCGCGGCTGCTGGCTCTGCTTATCTATCATGCACTTTCAGTGGTTTGCCGTTGCAGCGGCTACGATGCCACTGTACATTCTCAATGCGCCCACAAAAGCCCCCAAAGACTTTAAGCTAGATCCCAGCGACTTTCCAGGCGTCGTTTCCCACTTTTTGGGCTCCAGCGAGCTCGCGTCACAGGGTGCCGTCGACGCGGCCCAATTTGTTCCTGGCACTTTTCTGGACAGCCGCAAGAGCTCTGCGATTGTTGTGACCGAGTTTGGCCAGCTGGGCGACGCCCTGGGCGATGTTGTGCTCGAGGTCGAGGACGTCACTAGCCCGAAAGAAACCGACGTTTCCACACCGCTTAGCGGCGACGCGGCCCTTGACGCCGTGCGCTCTCTCGACAAGATCGACTCGCAGACGCTGCTTGTGAGCGCCAGCGGCATCGAGGCCGAGCTCGAGAAGCTGCTCAAAAAGGTCGACTCAAAGGTGATGGTGCTCGGTGTCTCGCACGGCAAGGCAATTCCCATCTTTAGGCCAAAGGCCCAGGGTGCGGTAGAGGCCCAGGCAGAGGCCGTCAAGGAGGGTCAGGCCGAGGAGCAGGCTGAGGAGCAGGTCGAGGAGCAGGAACCTCTATCGTCCTCCATTGCAGCCACGTTCTCCTCTCTCGAGCACTGCCAATCCCAGACCCGCAACTGCAGCGGCCACGGCGAGTGCGTCAAAGCCCACGGAGCCTGGTCCTGCGCCTGCAAGGCTACCACCGAAAACAAGTACACCACCTACTGGGGCGGCAATGCCTGCGAGAAGCGCGACGTTTCTTGGCAGTTTAACCTGCTGCTGTGGACTGCCGTGGGTATCCTCTTGGCTACGGTGGCCGGCGTGAGCCTGCTGTTTAGCATCGATAGCGAGAAGCTCCCCGGCGTGCTCAATGCAGCTACTTAGAAGAACTATAATGTATTATGCAAGTTGTTGCTTGAAGCCTAATCTCTCCACTCGACGAGAACCTCGTCGGTCCTGAACCTCTGCGTGCACACACTCTGCTTGAGCGTTGTTTCTTGGCCCATGCGGTGTGCCAGGAGCCCTGCGTGGGCAATCATGATGCCATTATCGATGCAAAACCGCTCGTCCGTGGCGAAAACCGAGGCACCCCGCTCCGCGGCCATCTGCTCCATCATCTGTTGCAGCCTCTCGTTGCAGCCAACGCCACCAACCACCAGCACCTGAGCGCTGCCCACATGTGCCATAGCGCGCTCAGTGATCTCCACAAGCATGCTAAACAATGTCTCCTGCAGCGAATAGCACAGATCCTCAGGGCTGTGATTGGCATTCTTTGCCAGGTTCTCAATGTGTGCCAGGATACCGCTCATGCTGAGGTCCATGCCTTTGACGGTATAGGGGAGGGGGATGTACTTGGTGCCCTTTTTGGCAAGCTGCTCGATGTTGTAGCCCGGAGCAGGGTCGTTGGGGATTTTCAGCACCCGAGCAAACCGGTCCAAGCAGTTGCCGATGGCAATGTCCAGCGTCTCTCCAAAAATCCGATACCTCTGCCCACTGTATGCAATGACCTGTGTATTGCCCCCAGATACATACAAGACCACGGGGTTATCGGCGCCGGTGATCTCGCGGCCCATCTCAATGTGTCCGATGCAGTGGTTCACGCCAACCAGAGGAAGCTCAAACAGCTGAGCAAACGTGCGAGCAGCAATCACCACGCTCTGAAGCGGAGCACCCATACCTGGGCCCTGGGTAAAGCATACACAGTCGAGGTCGCTAGGGGCTACCTTGGCCTCCTTGAGGGCCCTCTCCAAGAGCCGCACCACCCAATTACGGTGATGCTTTGCGGTCTCTCGTGGCTGAAACCCCTCGCCAGTGGGAGCGTTGTAGGTATCTCGCACATTTGCCAGCACGGTGGCCGGGTTGCTGGGCCCGTTGACGCCGCTTTCATGGCGTACAATGCCAACCCCCAATTTATTTGCCGACCCCTCGAGGCCTACTGCCAGATAGTATCCGCGCGAGGGCAGATTTTTATCGAGAAACATTTCCGTCTGACAATGCTGAACGTAAGGCGAGAGAGCCTGGACCAGGGGGGTGCCGCCGTCCACAAGGTGAAATGCAGGCTCCAGCTGAGTTCAATGGTCAACAACACAACAATCAAGTGTCCGGTGGAGGCCAGGCTCACTGCGAGCCACCTGCACCTGGTAGCGTTTGAGCCGGCAACCTACCGGGTGGGCGGCCACGACCGCCGCTTTGACAATTTGAGCGTCCCCCTGCGCCGGTCCACCGCCAATGGTGGGTTCCAGGGGTGCAGGCTCGTGCAGCCGTGGTTTGGCCCAAACTACTGGCAGGGCATAATGGTGCCCGCGGCCGGGAGCGACTTTGAATACGAGTTCCGCATCTGCCTCAGCTTTCCAGAGGGCGGCGCCATTGAGTTTGCCAGGCATGTGCAGGACCAGGTGCAGCGGGTGTTGACCGCTGCCGATTTGGGGATCGACGAGGTACTACCGGCGTATTCGTGAGCGCCAGTGTCAAATTAGAGTCAAAATTTGAATAAATAACATATATATATAAACGGGGGAAGGTTGTCAGTGCCTCTTTGCGTCGTGCACCTTTTGGTTGTGTCTTCTGAGATTGGACACAACCGAAAAGCTGCGGCCGCAGCCGGCGTGCTCGCACTTAAAAGGCTTCTCGCCGGTGTGCGAGTAAAAGTGCGTCTGCAGGGCACTGGGGCGCGCAAAGACCTTGCCGCACACCATGCAATTGTGGGCACGCTTGGAGCCCTTGCGTATAGCGCCCGAATCGCGGCTAGAGAGCTGGTGCATTGGCGACGGCAGCTTTGTGAATGGCACGCTGGCGTAGCTGATCATGCGGGGCGAGCCATCGCCCGCCATAGAGGGCGCCTCACGAGGATAGCTGGGATATGGCATGCGCATTAGCGGGTAGGTTGGGGGTGATGGTGGGTACGAGTGGTGGATGTGTGAGTGGAGCGGCGCCTGCGAGGCTGCGTGGCCATGGGGGTGCGGTACCTGAGGCGACAACTGGCCCGGCGCGAGGGCATGGGCGTGGGCATGGGCATGGGCATGACCATGTGGAGGCATGGGCTGCGGCGGCGCAAGAGGGGCCTGGTGGAGCAGCGGCTGGGGATTCACCTGCGGGCCCGGGGCCAGGCTACCGACAAAGTCTGCGTCGTGCGAAGCATAGCGGTACTGGGGCACGGGGGCATAGGTAGCAGGAAGAGGCAAAAATTCAGAGTAAGAAGGAAACTGGCGTGTACGGACGTCCATAGCCATTGTGTGTTTGGATGGTTGTAGTTTGTCGGTAACGAGGGTGGAGCGGTCTGTTTAATATGTTTGCCCCGTCATTGTTGATGCATAGTGCATGCATATGGCGTTCTGACCCTGCATATGATTCGCAAAACCCTTGCCTTGAAATGCCCAGAGCGGCGAGCTTTGGCACCAAAAAGGCGGGCAGCCCCAAGGGGATTAACTGTCAAGGCTCAGCTGTAAAGTTGTACCGCCCGAATGGCCGCCGAATTAGCTGTAACGCCCACATGATCACTCAAGTTGCTGCAGTTACGCTCAGTATGCAAGCCTTAGCAGTGCAGGGCGCTGCATGTAACAACGCCGTGCAAATCCTTTGACGCATGGCGCTCATCACCGGTTTGGGATTGCCTTGAGCCTACAAAAACTAAATGCAAGCAAGGATATTGCTCAAAATGAACCGGTAGCCACCCCGCGCGGGTAGATTGATTGAGAGGGACAAAAACTGGCGGTGGCCAATTCCTCCAGAGGTTAGGGTAGAGGCGTACGGCACTACAATTTCTCGCCGGTGGCCGCGCCGCACGGAATCAATATTCCCCACATCGTCGGAAAGCCGCCCCGTGCGGGAATCAGTGGCTAGAGCGGCCCGGCGCGCCGGTTCATGGTGCCTACTGGGCACCGGCACCTGCTCGTCACATGCATGTCCAAATGTGGGGTGTGCTCTTTTCTTTTTATAGCACACCTCACAGACCTAGATGCAATCGTTTTTGGCGAGCGCCCCTTTGAAAGGGAAATTCAAAGTCTCTGCGCACCAAACGTAATGGCTCAAGCGCCCCTGCATGATGCCGTGACCACGGGTCTTACAAAGCACGGCAAACCCGCATGAACGCGGCGCTACAGTATCAATGAGGAGAATCAAGCGAGCACGGCCCCGAGATCTGATTATCGAGCGCCGCACGGCCCCCCTGGAAGAGTGCCTGCTCAGCGAGCTATACCGCCTAGTAGCCAAGATCAAGCACCTTTACCTGTCTGCCGGGGAAAAATGGTCGCCGCAAGCCAAACGCGACGAGATGCAGGATCCCGGGCTCGCGTACGTCATTGCCCGAAGCGGCGGGCGTCTTGCTGGGTTTGTTGCCTTCAAGGACGGGTTTATTTGGGAGCTGCATGTAAACGCACAGTTTAAACGGCAGGGACTCGGCCGCCGGCTGCTGCTGCTGGCGGCAGCGGCCTCGGGCGGCCAGCCTGTGAGCCTGCGCGCATTTGAGTGCAACAAGCCGGCACTCGCGCTTTACAGGAGCGCCGGCTTTGCCGTCGAGAGCTCAGATGCAGGAGCCGTTATAATGACCCGCAGTGACGTGCAGGTGAAACGGGCTTGAAACTGCCAAGCCTTTTCGCTTCGGCGCGGATCGCCAGAAAGCCCACTTTGATAAAAATACGTAAATTTTACTGCGCCTTTTCAATGTCTGCGACCTTGTTGCCGATGCTGAGCGCAGGGCCCTGGGTCTTTGACCGGATGCGCAGGTGGCCGCTGATAGCGTCGCCCGCCTTCTCGATGCTCAGGTTGGCGATGGCGTCCTCGCCAAATAGCGAGCGCGCGTAAAAGTTGGCGCTCAACACGTCGCACTGGTCCGAGGGGTCGAGCGCGGCCGCGGTCAGGCACGCCATGTTTGTGTGCTTCATGAGCTGCTCCACGTACGACGTCAGGGACCCGCGCGCGCTGACGGCGACCTTGTTCTCCCACTCGAACTTGGACCACATGTCGCGGAACTCGTCCTCGCTGCACTGCGCGGGCTTGATGTAGTCAAGGACGTTGAGGGGGATCTCGTCCAAAATGATCACCTGGCCCTCGCTGGCGGTCTTGCCCTCGTAGACGATGTTGCCGCAGATGACGCCCGAGTCGGCCGAGGCCACGCGGATCGTGCACTGCACGGTGTGGAAGCTCATGGGCGGCACGTTGGCCACCTCGGGCGAGTCCACCACCTTGAGGTCGCCGCGCGCAAAGAACTCGACGCACAGCTTTTGCAGCGTCTCGGTGGTTTGGTTGAAGATCATCACGTCGAGCACAATGTCAAACTGGTGCACAGACATGTGCGCCTCGGCGTAGATGGGGTCGCTGTAGCCGCTCAGCTGATAGATGTGCTTGAGCTGGGACGAGATTTTTTCCTCGCGCGGCGGCGCCGCGGGCGCCCCAATGGCAGTGGGCTGCTCAAACGACTCGAATGCCCTGAACCGCACGGGGGCGTCGACGGGGGTCTTGTGCTGCGTGGCCCGCGCGTCCTTGGCCTCGGCCACCTTGTCCTTCTCGAGCAGCGACACGTACGCGTCGTGCGGCTTGTCCAAAAAGTCGCGCTTGGCCTCGGCGTCGCCGCCCAGTAGCAGCTGCACGCACTCGTAGATGCGGTCCGACGAGTCCTCGCTGGCCGAGCGCAGCAGCGACGTAAACACGAGCAGCGCCTCGGCGCGCATCCCGTTGAGCTCCTTGGCGCCCAGACCGGCCAGCTCGGCGCGCACCGCAAGCTTGGTGAGGCTCGCGGCGAGCGCGGCAGCCAAAAAGTGCTCGCCGCCAATCAGCAGGCTGCGCAGCGGGTAGAGGCTGGTCTTGACCTGCGCCACGTCAAATGAGGTTTCGGTGGCATAGGTACCGTCTGCCAGCACCTTGGGCTTGCCGCCGCTGGTCGCCGCCGCCTCCTCCTCGGTCTCGTCCACGGCAGCAGACAGAGGCAGGGGCCCGATCGTCTTGCGCAGGGCCAGCCATGCCTTGGTGATCTCGTCGGTGGTGGCGCAGTACTCGCCAATCACCCACAGAACCCCTCTAAACACCGAGGCCGACCGGATGGTCGGCAGCACGTCGAGCAGCTGGGCAACCACCGCCTCGCGGCGCTGCGGGAACATCTGCACAACCTCCTTGACAAACGAGACGACGCCGACGGCGCTCTCGCGGTTGAGATCGCCCAAAAAGTCCAGCAGCACGCCCACGACGCTCGAGGTGACCCCCTCGAACCGCACGGCGCAGCGGTGGATGGCGCTGATCAGGGCCTGGCGGTACTCTGCGTTCTTGTCATAGTCCTGGACGCTGGCGGCGAGCTCCTTCTTGAGGATGCGCACCACGTTGGCGACGGTCTTTGTGGAGACCAGGTCCTTGGACAGGTCGAGCGCCTGCTTGCGCACGTCCACGTCGGGCGCGCCCAGCACGAGCAGCACGTCCATCACGAGATCGTTGAGGCTGCCGGGGGCGCGGGCGTGGAGCGCGGCCACGCGGCTCAGGGAAATCACCTTGGTGTTGTTGTCTGGCTCGTGGATGGCGATGCGCACATAGGTGGACGCGGCCTTGGCAAGGTCGAGCGGGGAGCGGCTCAGGGCGGCCAGCGCGGACGCCGCGTCGTAGGCGACGGTGTTGCTCGAGTCGAGAGCGAGCTTTGCGATCTGCAGGTACGAGTCGATGAGCTCGGGGTGCTTGAGGGCGTCAAACGTGAGAAACTCGATAAACGCAAGCTGCAGCGTCTCGTCGAGCGCGCCAAACGACGCCACGTGCTCGGAGAAGTAGCGGTACGCGGCGTCCCTGTCGAGCTGGGCCAGCGAGACAAACGCGTTGCGCCGGCAGGTGGCGTCGCTCTCGTTGGCCAAAAAGTCAACAATCAGCGCGGCGTCGAGCAACTGGGTGTGCTTGGCGATCTGGGCGACGCAAAAGACAGCGTTCTTGCGCACGTAGGCGTGCCTGTGCTCGAGGCACGCGCGCATCGGGGTGAGCAGCGGCTCGAGGAGCTCGCGCTCGCGCAACTTGGACACGAACCGGAGCGTGGACCCCTGGATGTACTCGTTGGGGTGCTGCATGTCGTTGCGGATGGCGTTGCACACGAGAATCATCTCGTGCTTGAGGGTCCCGTCGGGGTTGAGCTTGGGGACGACCTCCCAGTACAGGTGGAGCAGCTTTTTCAGGCGCTTGTTGCGGCTGGGCATCACGAACCGCACAATGTGCATCATGAGCGTGGGGAGGGGGTCTCCGTCGTAGAGGGCGCGCAGGATCATGCGCATGGCGTCGATCTTGTGCTCGTCGCTGCCCCTCTCGAGCAGTGATTGCAGCTCAGACGTGCTCAGACGGCTGGACTTTTGCGAGGGTACGACGGTGTACATACGTGGCGCGTAAGCATCGAGCCTGGATTATCAAGCTGGGGGGCGGCGTAGGTAATCGGTTGGAGCCGGTGGAGGGGAGTGGAGTGGAGCGGGTGAGTGCTGGTGAGCGGTGAGGGTGGGAATTGAAAAAGGTGGAATTGCGTGAAAAAGAGTTTTTTCGAGCGAGTCGAAATAGTACGAGTTTGTAGATGGGGTTGACTATGGTGGGTAATTTTGGGTTGTACCAAAGAAAGCATTGTGTAGACTCTGTGATTTTCAAACTGGTTAGGATTGTACAAGCATAGTATTCATGTGGTATGGCCGACCTTGCCAGTCCTGCCTGCCGCACCTGCCAGCACTGCCTCACCCACCCCGCCTGCCCTCTCACCGCTCAGACTTAATCTATCTACAACCTAACAACAACCACCGGTAGATCATCAACATCTTCGCCGTCAAACTCGGCAACAACCTCCAAACTCAAAGTGCCCTCAGTCACCGGCTTTTTGGAGATCTGCTCAACCAGCTCGCTGAGCCGCAGCGGCAGCCGCTCCTGCAGCTTCTTGACCGCAAACGACGCCGCCAGCAGCACGCTGCCGCACGTCACCATCGACACCTCGAGCTGGTGCTCCTTCTCAAACCAGTCAAACAGCTCCTGCAGAGTGATGTCGCCCTCAATCTCAAACCGGCCCCAGATCTTGTCGATCGAGTGGTCGCCGTACGTCACCTTCTGGCTGGGCATCGGCTCGCTAAAGCCAAAGAACGGCAGCGCCAGGTTCACAAACCCGTTCTTGTAGGCCTCGAGTGGCGCGCCCTGCACGACCTTGAGCGCCTCGATTGTGCTCAGCCCGGTCACCAGCGACGTGGTGGTGGCGATCGCCGGGATGATGCGCCCGGCAATGAACTTGGTGCGGCTGCTGTCGACGGGCTCGATGCCGTAGTTGGCTGCGCGCAGGTTGGACGCCGCGTTGATGAACGCAATGTGGAAGTTTGTGTCGTCGTCCTTTTCAAACTCGACGGGGTTCAGGCGGAACCCGGCGAGCTTGGACGGCGGCGGCAGCTTCTCGGCAATGCTCGAGAGCACGTCGGCCTCGACGTCGCCCGAGGCAGCCAGCTGCGCGGCCTCCTCGTCGTTGGCGGCAATCTTGACCCCGGTCGTGGGGCTGAACTCGCTCGGGCGGTAGCTCTTGAGGGCGTTTTCAAAGCTCGCGTCGTCGCCGCGCAGGCCAAAGTTGAACGCGCGCAGGTTGGCGGCCGCAAGCACAAACTCGCGGTGGTTGGGGTCCGCGGGGTTGAACTCGAGCGCCGTCGGCTGCCGCTTGGGCGGCGCCCAGAACGGAGCGCCGCTCGAGGTGACGCTGTCGGGAGGGAAGTTGTACAGCAGCTGCTTGATTTCGTTGCGGTACAGGTGCTCAAACTGGCGCAGCGCCCACTCCACGCACTGCTCGAACCGCAGCGGCCGCTCGTCAACAAGATAGCTCTGAATCACCAGCAGGGCGTCCTTTTGGTTGACCGACTGCTTGAGGGTGCTCTCGACGTAGTTGGCCTGGGTCAGATACAGGTTGACGTTCTGGCAGTTTTGCTCAAACAGCTCGTTGAACAGGCTCTTGGCCCACGCGATCGTGTGGTCGATCTTGGCAGGGAAGTTACGCAGGGTGCACAGCGGGATGCCCTGCTCGGGCGGGTCCACGCTCGAAGCGTAGCTTTCGGTCATGTTGGGCACAACCACCTGCGTGTTGCCCTTGGTGCCAAGAGTACCAGACTCAATGAGGGGCTTGTGGTAAAAGACGCACCGGCCGTCGACGTAGGTGCGCGCCTCGACATTGTCGAGGGCGTTTGTGACCAGGTCCAGGCCGCTCCAAAATGCCTCGTTGAAGATGTGCTCCGTCTCGGGGCCCACCTTGTCGGTCATGGTGGTGAAGCGGCCCTCGAGGTCCTTGTTCATTTCGACAACGGCAGAGGCTGCAGTATCGCTCTTGGGCTGGCCAACATCTTTGGGTCTAAACAGAAACTGCCGGTTGAGGTTGCTGCGCTCGATCGTGTCGTTGTCTGTAACATAGAGGTGGCCCTTGGAGCCCACCCCAAGCAGGGCCCAGTTCTTGAGCACCTCGCAGCCAATAGCGCCCGCGCCAACTAGCAGGACCTGCAGAGAGGCCAGTTTGTCCATAAACGGCTTGCCGAGCACCGCGTAGCACCGGTCGTAGCGGCTGTTGAGAGGCTTGACCTGCTCCTCGGTCAGGTCCTTAGGCAGCGCCTCGAACGCGTCAAAGTACAGCCACTGCTTGATGGGGGTGAACTTGCCCGAAACGGCCTTGAGCACCTCCTGCGCGGCGGTACCTCCGAGCACGGCCAGCAGGGGGGCAACCTCGCCGGCGCTCTGGCCCACAAAGGTCTTGAGGAGCTCCTCGTTGATGTCCTCCTCAAAGCCAAACTCGGCCTTGACGTTCTTGGCAAGCACCGCGCACTCGGCGGCGTCCTCGGCGTTTTGCGGTCTGGGGAGACGGCTGTGCTTGATTCTGAACGCATTGACGGCAAGGAAGGCAATGTGCAGCTGTGCGGGCCGGTCAAACTTGGCGTAATCGGTAATAAAGTACTCGGGCTTGGCCAGCTGCGACTGCAGCGACTCAAACTCGAGGATGGCGGGCTGCTTGATCTGGCGCCACTCGCCGCCCTTTTGCCAGCCCGAGACGTCCACATTGAAGCTGAGAGGGCCCTTGACCGATACGCGGTACTCTCCGTTGACGCTCGCCGGCGTGGCGTCGTGGATCTCAATCACATCGCCGTCCTCGAGCCCGTGGCGCACAGACTCGGGGCCGAGCACCTCGCCGCCGGCAATGTCGGCAATGACCCCGGTTTGGGGCTCCTCGCCGTTTGTATCAACCACGCTGAACTTGCCAAAGTCGTTGAAGATGAACCCGGCAAGGCCGCGGCTCTCGACCCACACAAACTGTTTGTTTGCGGCGCGGGCGGCATTGTCGAGCAAAATCGCCTGCTCAACGCTGATCTCGGATGCCACGGTGCACTCGTACTGCGCCGCAAGGGCGGCGGGGTCGCCAGTAGCAACCGTAACGGGCACGTACGAATTGAGCTCTGCCAGGCGCGCAACGCACGCCTCGGCGCGGCCGCGGCCGATATCGTCGTGCCGGAGATAGAATTGCGAGCCCAGGTCGCCAATTGAGGTCGGAGTGGGGTCGTAGAGCGTGACGCTCTTTACGCCCGCAAGAATGACGTTCTTTGCAATCTCAACACCGACGCCACCGAGCCCAACTACAAGGACATTCGAGTGCGCCATCTTTTGCATCGCTTCTTTGCCCAGAACGTACAGCTGCCGGCTGTACAGGCTCTCGTCTATCTCACTGCTGGTCATTGAGGGATGGGCTTTGTCAGTTGCGATCGATGGTTGAAGCGTATTCTACGGGGGACGCTGCGTGTTTTGGCGCCAGCACTATAACTCAGCGGTTTCCGGCCATTCTGGGGCAGGTGATTGAGGACCTGCGTGCCGCGAGCAGCGCGAGGGGCTCTGCCGAGACCGAGGCGAAGGCCGAGGCGGCTCAAATCGCTTCCAAGATCAGCTCGCTCGTCGACGATATGCTTGCAAACAAACAGGTCACGCCGCTCGACGAGCACGGGCCCTCGGACGCCATCTACAACGCCGAGCTGGCGAGCCTCGCGCCTCTGCACTACCAGAACGCGCCCTGGCTGTTTGTAGAGTGCCTCGTTTACCAAAGAGTGCAGTCATTTTTCGCCACCAGTACCCACTGGCGCACCTACGACATATTCCAGGCCGCAAAGGAGAGCACATTTGCCAAATCGAAGTCCGCCGTTGGGGACCTCGCCAAGCGGTACGTGGCCCTGACAGAGCAGGCGTCGAGCCTGAGAAGCGAGCCCCTGGACCAGCAGCTGGTCGCCCTCGAGGTGCTCTTTCACGAGATCCTCCAGACCTGTCTGTGGGGTAATGCCACAGACCTCTCGCTGCTGGTGACGATCGACATTGAAACAATCAAAAAGCTCCAGGTAGCCTCGGCGGACCGCGACAAGGAGGCTGTTCTCGCCAACGACTTTGACCAGGTGTGGAACCAGATGCGCACCATGGGCGGCCGCGTCGATCTGGTGCTGGACAATGCCGGGTTTGAGTTTTACACCGACCTTGTGCTTGTGCTGTTTCTGCTCGACACGGGGCTGGCCGAGCAGATCGTGCTGCACCCTAAAAACATCCCCTGGTTTGTGAGCGATGTGACCCCCAACGACTGGGTCCGGTTCAGCAGCCTTTTGGCGGGGCCAGAATTCGACCACGAGCGCGAGGCGGTTGCCAAAGTGGCCGAGCGCATCTCCGAGTACCAAGAGTCTGGCCAGATCGTCATGCGGTGCTCGCCCTTTTGGACGCTGGGCACCTCGTTTTGGGAGATCAAGGAGGGCGGCAAGAACGGCGGTCACGAGGTGTGGAAGGACCTCAGGGGGTCCAAGCTCGTGATTTTCAAGGGCGACCTCAACTACCGCAAGCTCGTGGGCGATGTCGAGTGGCCTCGCACCACGCCTTTTCGCGAGGCGATCCAGGGCATTGCGAGCAATGGTGTGCCCCTAGTGAGCCTGAGGACAATCAAGAGCGATGTTGTTGTTGGGCTGGAGCCCGGGGTTGGCGACAAGCTCGATGCCGAGTGGGGCAAGGACCACACTCCCAAGAACGGCTGGACGTGGGGCGGCAAATGGGCTGTTGTGAGTTTTAGCGGGGGGAGGTAGATTAACTAGTAAAGTATGTCAAGTTGTGAGTAGACTATTGGATACATTGGGGACAGACCTTGGGGACAGGTGCTGTGGTTTTGGTGCTTGATCTCAGCACTGGCATTGTATAATTTATTGTTTAAACGTACCCTACCTTTTCTTTTCAAAACACCATCCTTTTCTTTTCTTGATCTGATCACCGTTACTGCCTGCTTAATATGCTGCCTGAAAAAGAACGGTTTCTCCGCTGTTGCAGCGACATTTCAGTCGAGCTAGTGGCTCTCACCCAGGCCAAAAAAGATGTCAACTTGAACGCGCTAGTCGGCCGGTTCGCCAAGAAGCACAAACTCAAGGCCCAGCCAAGGCTCACCGATATCATCGCCTCAATACCCGAACAATACAAAAAGCAGCTGCTGCCCAAGCTAAGGGCCAAGCCAGTGCGCACAGCCTCGGGAATCGCCGTTGTCGCCGTCATGTGCAAGCCGCACCGATGCCCACACATTGCCTACACTGGAAATATATGCGTCTACTGCCCCGGAGGCCCCGACAGCGACTTTGAGTATTCTACTCAGAGCTATACTGGGTACGAGCCCACATCGATGCGGGCGATCAGGGCCCGTTACGACCCCTACGAGCAGGCTCGGGGCCGGGTCGAGCAGCTGCGGGGGCTCGGCCACTCTATCGACAAGGTGGAGTACATCATTATGGGCGGGACCTTTATGTCTCTGGACAAGGAGTACCGCGAGAGCTTTGTTGCGGCGCTGCACAATGCGCTGAGCGGCCACACGACGAGCGACATTGACGAGGCGGTGACGTTTGCCCAGCAGAGCTCGACAAAGTGCGTGGGCATCACCATCGAGACGAGGCCAGACTACTGCACCGAGACGCACCTGAGTGATATGCTGAAATACGGGTGCACGCGGCTCGAGATTGGCGTGCAGAGCGTGTATGAGGACGTGGCTCGCGACACTAACCGCGGCCACACGGTGGCGGCCGTGTGCCACACGTTCCAGCTTGCAAAGGACGCCGGGTATAAGGTGGTGTCGCACATGATGCCCGATCTGCCCAACATGGGCATGGAGCGCGACATTGAGCAGTTCCGCGAGTACTTTGACAACCCCGAATTTAGGACCGACGGGCTCAAGATTTATCCGACGCTGGTGATCCGGGGCACCGGGCTGTACGAGCTGTGGAAGGAGGGCCTGTACAAGAGTTATAGCCCGAGCGCACTGGTGGACCTCGTGGCCAAGATCCTGGCGCTGGTGCCGCCGTGGACGCGTATTTATAGGGTGCAGCGCGACATCCCCATGCCGCTCGTGACTTCGGGCGTCGAGAACGGCAACCTGCGCGAGCTGGCGCTTGCGCGGATGAAGGACTTTGGCACGCGGTGCCGCGACGTGCGCACGCGCGAGGTCGGGATCCAGGAGGTCCACCACAAGGTGCACCCGGACCAGGTCGAGCTCATACGCCGCGACTACTATGCCAACGGCGGGTGGGAGACGTTTCTGAGCTACGAGGACCCCAAGCAGGACATTCTGGTCGGGCTGCTGCGGCTGCGGCTGTGCGCGGACCCTTACCGGCCCGAGCTCACGGGGCAGCAGTCGTCGCTGGTGCGCGAGCTGCACGTGTATGGTAGCGTGGTGCCGCTGCACGTGCGCGACCCGCGCAAGTTCCAGCACCAGGGGTTTGGCACGCTGCTGATGGAGGAGGCCGAGCGCATTGCCCGGGACGAGCACAACTCGAAAAAGCTCAGTGTGATCTCCGGGGTGGGCGTGCGCAACTATTATGCACGACTCGGCTACGAACTAGACGGGCCGTACATGTCCAAGATGTTGTGAGGGGAGACTGATTGTTATAAATATATACTCTTTACGCGGGCTGCACGTCGTGGCGGAAGCAGCAGCGCTCGTTGTAGGAGCAGGTGCCGGTCTTGACCCAGTTCTGGCACGGCTTGGAGCGCCACTTGGGCGGGCGGTCGACCGTCTTGAGCTCCTGGGTGCCGTGGGCGAACTGGCACTTTTCGCCGTAGGGGCAGTTGCCGCCGGTCGACATGTAGGACGCGCAGAGCTCGGTCTTGTAGAGCTCGGTGTTTGTCGAGGGGCGGGTACCCTTCTTTTGGGCGCGGTGGGCCTGGGCCTGGTTCTGGGCCTGCTGCTGGAGCAGCGAGGCCTGGAGGGAGGCCGAGGGGGGGCTCGAGGCGGCGGGGGCGGCTGAGGGGGCGTGAGCGTGGGCGTGGGTGGAGTGCCCGGGGTGCCCGGGGTGTCCGGGGACGCTCGAGACGCCGACGCCGGGAACGCCAGGGACGCCAACGCCAGGGACGCCAACACCAGGGACGCTGGCACCGGGAGCAGAGGCGGCCTGAGGGGACGCAACGGGAGCGGCCTGGGGAGACCCCAAGAACGCGCTGCGGTCCCAGGACGACTCAAGCGAGCGCGCAGGAGAGCGCGGCGCCGCGGGGGTGGAGCCCTTCAAAAACGGCGGCTGAGCAAACGCGGCGACCGAGGGCGAGTGGTAGCGGGGGTATTCGCTGCCCCAGATGCCCGAGCCCGAGCTGCGCGGGGCCGAGGGGGCCCCGTGCGCGGCGTGCGGCACCACAGGCACCGCGTGGGGAACAACGGGCACCGTGTGGGCGACACCGGGCACCGCGGCGGCGCTCGCCTTGCCCTCGCCCCAGATGGTCCCGTAGGGCACGGTGGAGCTCTGGCCCTTGCCGAGAGACAGGTCGCTGATCGGCTGGGTCAAAACGGAAATGTCATCGAGCGCAGAATGGGGCGCCGAGTGGGGCGCCGAGCGGGGGGCCGATCCGGGCGCAGCGGGCAGCTGGGACACAGACACTGGCTGACTGCCAACGCTGCTTACGGCACCACCGACAGGGTGCTTCGGGGGGTGCTGTGCCACCGCGGGGTGCACCGCGGGCGCCTGGGCCGGCCCGTGGCCCGGCTGGCCGGGGAAAAGTTTCGACTTGGGCATATTCCACAAATCGCTCAGCGGAGCACACGAGGTCTGCTCGTTGAGGCTCGCGCTCAGGTCGGGCATTCGGTTGCGAGTGGTGGCCATATTTTTTTTGATTGTTGTTTTGCGGGGTGCAATAAATAGAACAATAAATAAAGTGCAAACCAGAAATTTACACCAGGGAGTACACGCTTCGAGCTTCGAAAAATTTCGACCTGAGTTGTGTGTGGTAAGGTCAGCCGAGCGAGTCGAGCGAAGGTCAGAGGCCTCAGTCAGCAGGTGGTGTCAGCACGGCAGGACGGCTTGATAGGGCGGCCAGATGCCGTTTGATGTGTTGCTTGGAAAATTCGAGAAATTGCATAGAGACCAAGCAGTGGTAATTTTTTTTTCGGATTAAGCTCTAGGCGATTAAATAGATTTACTTTGATAGTGCCGGCTCGTGCCGCATTCCAGTGCGCCGCACGCGCTATGCAAAAGGCCTCGTAAAAAACTCCGTCTGCGACGTCGACGTCTACGGCTGCGCATTGGAAATGCTAATAATGCCGCTTCCCCGCAGCAACACCGTCTTGAGCTCACGCTCCTGCTTGCCCTTTCGCGTCTGCCTCTCCTCTACGGCGTTGGCCAGTACTACATTCATGTGCTCGTCCTCGGCCAGCAAGCTGCCCCGCAGCTGTCTGCCATCAGCCAGAATGGCGACTACTTGACGCCCAGCCTTCATTCAGTTGTCAGCAAATGTCAGACAAACGCAAGGCGACCGAAATTGAGAAGGAGGAGACTCCAGTTCAGCCCAAGGAGCAAAAGAAGGCCAGATCCAAGTACGAGGAGCCCCCGAGCGACAGCGAGGTCTCCGAGTCCGAGGAGGAAGAGGAGGAGTCTGAGTTTGACGACGACGACGTCGACGACGATGATCTGGAGGATCTTAGCGAGCCTGAGGTCGAGTACAAGTCCAGGCGTACCCGCTCGAGCCGTATCAACTACAAGGAGCTCAGCGATAAGATTGACAAGGAGGACAAGGAGGAGTCTGAAGACGAGTTCAAGGACAAGGACAATTAGATAGAATGTATAGAATTGTTTGCTTGCCGAGGGTAAAATAGATGTTGATGCGGTGAAAGCGCGATTGGAGCGCGATTGGAGCGCGTTTGAGCGCCGTTTGGGATAGAGTCGTTCCCCTGCCACGTGGTGGCGCCTTATTTGGTCGGTATAGGGTGATCTACTAAAGTATTTGCTTAAAATCTATCTAAATGAGCAACAGGGCAGCGGCAAACAGCGAGAAACCGTTAGAGGCGGCGGCATTGGCGGGGGCCACAGACGCCTGAGCAGTCTCGGAAGCGACGGCGGTGCCAGAGGCAGAGGCAGATGCAGAGCCGGAGGCCTCACCAGAAGCAGAGGCAGAAGCAGAGGCAGAAGCCTCACCAGAAGCAGAAGCCTCGCCGGTGCTCGCGGCGCTAGAGCCGCCCTCGCAAGTGAGCTCGGGGAAGGTAGGGGCAGTGGCGCTAAACGCACTGGCAGCCTTGTCAAAAGCAGCGCTCATCGAGCCCACGGGGCCGCTAAGCTTGCTAATGGCCTCGCAGTTGCTCTTGCCCTTGGCGTAGACCTTGGACACAATCGAGCCGCTGGGGCCACTCAGGTGGTTGATGTCGCCCTGAACAATCTGCTGGGCACCAACGGCGGCAAAGTCCTCGGCCTTGGAGGACAGGGCACCAAGAAGACCAGAGATACCGGTGGCGAGCTCGCCAAGAACGTTGATGTTGGTGTCACTGACCTCGGCAGAGTCGGCGGCGCTGTCGAGGGCACCGACGGCAGAGCTGAGGGGATCGTAGGTCTCCTGGATAGCGAGGGCACCGCTGAGGCCAACGCCCTTGTCCCAGCCGGCAACGAGCGACGAGAGGATGCTGGCGGTTTTGATAACGGCGCTGGCGTCGTCGGCAAAGTCGGCCTTGACGAGAGCGAGGAGGGCGGGGATCACAAGAGAGTACATTGGGAATCCTTCGAGCCCGGGGCGGCCTTTTATAGGAGGTGCTGCCCCTCTCCGTGCGACCATGCTGCCAGAGCCAGCGGGGGGGTGGCCCCGCAACTCTACTCTCCCCGCGCCACGCGCTGCAACACACCAAATATTTAGGCACTGCTCTTTTTCTGTTTTTAATTCTAAAGAATGCAAGTTCGCTTGCTTGCCCCCGCGCCTGGCGGCAGCTAGCAGCAGCCCCCCCCACTCTGCTTTGGCTGCTGGGAAAAGTTAATTGCCTGGCCCTCGCTAGGCTTGATGTCCGGAAAGTCCGGTTGCAGGCTCTGCTGCTCTGCGTGGTTGCGGTAGATCTCGGTGAGGATCTGCTGGAACGCGGACTCGACGTTCGTAGCGTCGAGCGCCGACGTCTCGATAAACAGCAGCTTCTTCTCCTCGGCGAACGTCTTGGCGTCATCGGTGGCCACCGAGCGCAGGTGCTTCAGGTCTGACTTGTTGCCCACCAGCATGATCACAATCTGGGGCACCGCGTGTTCCCGTAGCTCGGTCAACCACCGGTTGACGTTCTCGTACGTTTCGGGCTTGGAGATGTCGTACATGAGCAGCGCGCCCACGGCGCCGCGGTAGTAGGCGGAGGTGATTGCGCGGTACCGCTCCTGCCCGGCGGTGTCCCAGATTTGCGCCTTGACGAGCTTCCCGTCGACGGTCACTGTGCGGGTGGCGAACTCGACGCCGATTGTCGATTTGCTTTCGAGGTTGAACTCGTTGCGCGTGAAGCGGCCCAGGATGTTGGATTTGCCGACTCCGCTGTCGCCGATGAGGACCACTTTGAAGAGGA
This sequence comes from Wickerhamiella parazyma, assembly GCA_030562575.1. Taxonomy (NCBI): domain Eukaryota; kingdom Fungi; phylum Ascomycota; class Dipodascomycetes; order Dipodascales; family Trichomonascaceae; genus Wickerhamiella; species Wickerhamiella parazyma. The sequence goes on from JAKTZS010000025.1 coordinate 58,615, forward strand.
AATCGTACTCGTCGCTCATGTCTAAGCAAGCGTGTCCTGGGGGCGACGCGCTTTAGGGGTGTGGGGGCTACGGGGGTGTAAAGGTCAAGGGTGTGGGGGCTATGGGGGTGTAAAGTTCAAGGGGTGTATGTGGGATCCAAGGGGGGCCAAACCAAAAGGGGCCAGGGGGTGCAAACGCCAAACCTAAAGGGCCAACGCGTCCCCGTACTAATCATGTCGCAGCTCCTGCCCGATGAGTTTGGGCCGCTCACTAGCGAAAAGTACCTCTACAAGCAGCGGCCCGTCTCGTTCAGGGCGGACGATGAGGAGTATGTGCCGTACTGGGTCATCCTCAACGCATACCTCATGTACGGCTACATGATCGTCATGGGCCATGTGCACGACTTTTTCACGCGCATCTTTGACAAGGAGTTTAGCTCAAACATGTCCGACAACAACGGATACGCCCCGCTCACAACAGACTTTGACAGCTTCTACTCGCGGCGCCTCAAGCAGCGGCTGGGCGACTGCTTTGGCCGGCCCACCGAGGGCGTGCCCGGGCGCAAGATTACCGTGTGGGACCGCGTGCACAGCGGCTACGACCTGTTTTCCGAGTACGTCCTGACTGGCCGCAAGATCAAGTGCATCAATCTGGGCTCGTACAACTACCTCGGGTTCGCCCAGAGCTCTGGCCAGTGCACCGACGAGGCGCTCGAGACGCTCGGGCAGGTGGGCCTGATTAGCGCAGGAACGCGGTTCGCCAGCGGCACAACCACGTCGCACCTCGAGACGGAGCGCATTGTCGCCGAGTTTGTCGGCAAGGAGGCCGCCATGATCTACAACATGGGCTACGCCACCAACGCCAACTTCTTTTTGACCCTGCTCGACAAGCGGTGCCTCGTGCTCAGCGACGAGCTCAACCACGCCTCGATCCGCACCGGCCTGCGCACGTCGGGCGCCGTGCTCAGGGTCTTTAAGCACAACGACATGGACGCGCTCGAGGAGACCCTGCGCAAGGCCATCAGCCAGGGCCAGCCGCGCTCACACCGCCCGTGGCGCAAGATTATGATCTGCGTCGAGGGCCTCTACTCCATGGAGGGCACAATGTGCGACCTGCCCCGCCTCATAGAGCTGCGCAAAAAGTACGGCTTTTACCTGTTTGTGGACGAGGCCCACTCGATCGGCGCCATGGGGCCCTCGGGCCGCGGTGTCTGCGACTACTTTGGCGTCAGCCCCGACGACGTTGATGTGCTCATGGGCACCTTCACCAAGAGCTTTGGCGCAAACGGCGGGTACATTGCCGGGTCCAAGGCGCTGATTGACCTGCTCAAGGTCAACAACGTGGCCAACGTCTACGGCGAGAGTATTGCCCCCCCGGTGCTCGCCCAGATCAAGAGCTCGCTGCTCACCATCATGGGCCAAATCAGGCCGGGCGAGGCAAAGATCAGGCTGCAGAGAATCGCCTTCAACTCCCGCTACCTTCGACTGGGGCTCATCAAGATGGGGTTCATCGTGGGCGGCCACATTGACTCGCCCATCATCCCGCTGATGCTGTTTGTCCCGAGCGCGATGCCCCACCTGGGCCGCAAGCTGCTCGAGCGCGGCATCGCGGTGGTTGTGGTCGGCTACCCGGCTACGCCCATCATCTCGTGCCGCATGCGCCTGTGCCTGTCGGCGGCCATCACAAAGGAGGACCTCGACTACTGCCTGCAGGTGTTTGAGGAGGAGGCCGGCTACTTTAGAATGTCAAAGCTGCTCGCACCCAATGGCTTGCCCTACAGGCAAAAGTTTGCCGAGATCAAGGATACCCTAGTGGACATTGCCAGGGACCCGGCAACCACCACCACTCCTCCTCTCTAGGGGCCTCACTAGGGGTCTCTTTGGGGGACCGCTAGTTATAGCATATATATACCGATTTTGTACGTCTCTGGCCCCCTCTCTGCCCCCTTCTCTGGCCACCTTCCCCGGGTTGCCCCAAATCATCGGAGCTCAACCCTTGCCCCTGTGCGTCGCAGCCCCGCATTTTCTACGCCTATGAGAGGTGAGCTAATATAACCTAACATTATGATTTCCCTCGACGAGCTCGCCAAACACAACAAGCCCGACGATTGCTGGGTCTCTATTGAGCACAAGGTCTACAATGTCACCAATTTTCTAGACAGGCACCCCGGAGGAAAGTCGATGCTCCTCAAGGTTGCGGGCACCGAGGCCACCAAACAATTTCTCAAATTCCACCCGGTCGACGTGATCAAGAAGATGCTCAAGGAGGACGACTTTGTCGGAGACCTCGAGGGCGAGCAAGCCCAGCAAGAGCTGTCCGAGGAGGACAAGGCGCTCGCATTGATGGCCGAGAAGAAGCCCGACCTCGCAGAGATCCTCAATGTGCTGGATTTCGAGCTCATCGCCAGCAAAACCATGGAGCGCAATGCCTGGTACTACTACTCGTCGGGCGCCGAGGACGAGATCACCATGCGCGAGAATCACCGCGCCTTCCAGCGGGTGTGGTTTAGGCCCAAGGTGCTGGTGGACGTCTCCAAGGTGGACTTTTCAACGTCCTTCTTTGGCCAGCCCAGCGCCGCCCCCTTTTACATCACGGCCACTGCGCTGGCCCGCCTAGGGCACCCAGATGGCGAGGTGTGCATGACCCGCGCCGCCCGCAAGCTTGGATTGGTCCAGATGGTGAGCACTCTGGCGTCGTGCTCCATCGACGAGATTGCCGAGCACAAGGCCCCCAATCAGCCCCTGTGGCAGCAGGTCTATGTCAATGGCGACCGCAAAGTGACCGAGGAGTTCATCAAGCACTGCGAGCAGCTCGGGGTCACTGGCTTTTTCATCACGGTTGATGCCCCCCAGCTCGGCCGCCGCGAAAAGGATATGCGCACAAAGTACGACGCCGACTTGGCCGACGTGCAGGACGACGACGCGGAGGTGGACCGTAGCCAGGGCGCCGCCCGTGCCATCTCTTCGTTTATCGACCCCAGCCTCAGTTGGAGCGACGTGCCCTGGCTGCGCTCCCTCACCAAGAAGCCCATTGTTATCAAGGGCGTCCAGCGCTGGGAGGACGCAGTCAAGGCCGCAAAGCACGGCCTCAACGGGGTCGTCCTCAGCAACCACGGCGGACGGCAGCTTGAATTTGCCCCCTCGGCCATTGAGGTGCTGCCCGAGGTGATGGCCGCCCTCAAGCGCAACAAGATCAGCAGGAAGTTCGAGGTGTACGTCGACGGAGGTGTGCGCCGTGCTACAGACATCATCAAGGCGCTGTGTCTCGGCGCAAAGGGTGTAGGCATCGGCCGCCCGTTCCTGTACGCCATGAGCACATATGGCACCGCCGGCGTCGAGCACGCGTGCAAATTGTTCTTTGAAGAGCTCGAGATGAATATGCGGCTGCTGGGCGTCCGCAAATTGAGCGAGCTCGGGCCGCACCTGCTGGATATCCGCAGCCTGAGCGCTCACGATGCGGCGCCAAAGGACTACACCTCGCGCCAGGTCTATGAAAAGATGAGCGTGCCAAAGTTTAAGCTGTAATTAGAGACTTGTATAGAGATCCCCTTCCTAACTTGCCTCGGACCCCGGGTGCACCTGATCCCGGTGAGCCGCGTCAGGGCAAGGGTTGAGAGTTTGACAAGAGGCACCAAAAGCCGCAGCGGAGCCGCATCCGTGAATCATGTTTGGGATCAAGTCTTGGTACATTCTTAATCGCTGCCCTCAAGGGATGCTTAAGTTTCAAGTTTCTAAATTAAATACTGGCCACCAGGGCCACAAAACGTCTGTGATAAATTAATGGCGGGGAGAGCTGCTGATTCTCACGGGGTTGACTGTGTTTGATCTGCGGTGGCCAGCACCGGATGTGGAACGCTTGAACTTGTTTCTGCGGGGACACGGTAGACAAGCTTCGGTGTCAAAGAAACAGTCGTCAATAGCTGTGAATCCTCCTCTGTAGCTGCGCATTGGCACTTGGTATTTAGTTGTGGAGATGTGTGATGTGGGGTTGACCACCGCGTATATATAGTTTTTAAAAGGCAAGCATGGCATGTGACCTGCAGGGAGACATGTCACTTTTACATTATATGCGCGCAATGCATGCTTCTGCATTGCTTCCAGAATTTAAGCCCCTCAAAGCGGTGAGAAAGCTCCGATGCGACCTATTCAAGGCTATTTTACCATCATTTGAGGAAAAACCAACCATACGGCGCGGGTGAAATCGGCTCTCCGACTCGATTTTAGCGTGTTTTACCCCAGCCCCGCCAGGATGACAGCTGCAGCCGTTGGTTGCCTAGGCAACACGCCGCGCGCGGCTTTTTACCGACACTGACATGACAGGCGGGCTTGAAAACTCACCCCGATGGCGGAGAGCCAAAATAAAGTCATTCTCCGGCAACAAAAACTAACGCTTGCCGGAGAATCGCCTTGGATTGGCGCTCAGACGCTCGCCCGATTGTGCCCATGAAAAAATCGGGGCAACCCCCACCAGCGTATGCACGGCTCAGACCATGCATGTCAGCAACAAGGTAAGATTAGCGTTTGAGTGGCGATGAGCTCAACCAAATTTCAAATCAAACAACAAGACTACACTATCGAATTCAGTAGGGCGCATTGGGAGGCGTGACTGGCCCCCATGCCAAGTCGCTTGGTGTCTTCGCTAATTTTACAGTGTGCCTGCATAACACGTCATTTCGCTTTGATCTCCGCGGTGAATAAGAGTGGTTTGTCCGTGGTCACGGTGATAAAATCCCGCACGAGAACATTTGATGTGCTTAGCACCGTAGTTAGGCTGGTTTCCCAATCCTCGACGTCCCATTTAAAACCTTTGATAGATATGCGAGTGGTTCCCTCTAATGGCATAAACCCAGCAGTGGGGCCGACAACATCCAGCGGTGTTTTCACCTCCGTAGAGCCCGGTGAAATGTACATCACAATGCTGTCCTCGTTGACGAGATACAGGCGCAAACCCATTGTGTGCGCAATGTGCGTGCAGAGATATGTGCTCCATGCATGATCTGCGCGACCCCCAGGGGCGGAATATGCACAGACTGTGTCGATTGCGGGCCATGCTTGCTTGATGTATTGGAGGCCCTTGAGCAGATCAGTGCTCTCTGTATCGCTGTTGTGGTGGAACGGGATGCTGTGTGCAGCTAGATAATCCAGCGTGTCGGGGGTAATTGAGTCTCCATCGCCCAACACACAGTCGATTGCGAGATTTTCCGAGATAAACTTTTGAGCAAATATGTTGGCTGCTCCGTCCAGAATGACAGTTTTCGTCATGGCTTTGGCGAGCTGGACCGTTCGGTTGGGGGCCACCGGGGCCTTGTTGAGAAGAATCAGCGCGCTGTTGGGCACCCCCTCCAGGATACGCGCTGGCTCGAGCAGCGTGCGGGAGGTCATTGGGCACTGCACCGGATTTTTTACATAAGTTTTATCTGCGTCGGCCGGTTGCCCCAGTCAATTGGCGCACTTTGTGAAAATTTCGACAGCGGAGTAGGCCTTGTTGAGCGTTTCGGCAGACGCACACACGACCCCCTTGGAATTGGCGGCCGCAAGGCTTGGTTGGGGCCCAAACACCACCAGCTCATGCACCGAGCCCAGAATGTAGCTCTGGGCCATGCGGTTGACAGCCTCATAGTCCGAGTTGAGCGTGGCGAGGTCGTCTGTGTTGGACCAGAGGAGCTGGTCGCCGTTGTATGCGGCCAAACGAGCCAGCTCGTCAATCTCGGTCATGTCAGCTCTCAATAAAGGGAATTCAAAATTAAATAAATAACTACTTTAGCCATGATTCGCTTGCGCGAACCGCAGTGCTAGTCCGGAACCACTCGCTCAGCTCGGGCTCGCTCTGGTCAAACACGGGGCCAGACGTGGGGGGACTAGACGATAGCGCACTGGAGAGCTCGATATCGAGCTGCCGTGTGTGTTTTGACGGCGACTGCATAAACGCCTCAAAGATATCGTGTTCGGGCTCTTGGCTGTGAATAAAACGGGCCATCCACTTGTGGTGCGAGTCGGTCTGCTCTTGAGTAACGACAACCGGGCGCGTTGGTGTATTTGGCGGCTGATTCTCCTTGTCGGCAACAGTTTCTTGCCGGGAAGCAATGGCTGGGGACCGCTGCCCACTGTGCGATTGGGTCTGTGGCAGCTCTGCCTGCTCTGTGTGCTCGGGCGACGAGGGCATTGGCGTGCTACCAGGAGACTCTGACTCGACTGCTTCTGCAGAAGCGGGCTTTCTCAGGTTAGCCTCGAGGTACTCCAGCTCAGACACCTCGTAGCAGGCAAATAGCGCCTGGCCAGGATCGAGCGCCCCCTCGGGCTGAACCTTCCACTGATCGGGGGATTTTTCCTTTTTCTTTTCCCATTGAGATCTCGGTCGTGGCTTGCCGCCATGAGCGCGCGGCCACAGCCCGCAGGGGTTGCAGAGCACCTTGTTGTCCTCGCTCCACCGCCAAGTGACTGCTGCAAAGCAGCCACAGTTGTGGCAGCGCGGGACGAGCCGCCGCTGGGGAGGTAACTCGCGCTTTGACTGGCTCTTGATTTGACTCGGGTTGAAGGTTGTGCGAATCATGGGCCCGTCGTAGTGGCCGGTGTTGGCGAGGAAGCCAGGCCGTATTTGGAGATCATCTTCACTGGTTAGGGAGGTCATGGATGGGGTCAGCGATGGTGCAAGAGACGCAGCAGACGACGGCAGCGTGTGATAGCGCTTAGCGGGGGGTGGGCTTGAGGGCGGCATGCGTTGCTTTTGGGGCGCACTCGACATTTGTATTCTTTTAAAGTGCAGGCGAACCTCAAACATGGATTGCCCAAGTAGATTGGTCTTGACCAACCCAGACACGTTCTCCACGGTGGACTGGGTGGTCTGCAGCTTGCCATGCGAAGTGAGTGGGGAGCCTTCCTCCGAGACATCGGCGCTAAACACGTTGTAATCCATTGTAGAAAGGTCCGAGGACACGTCAATTACATGCGAGATGCACTGGTCGAGCCGGCAAAATCCAATGTTGAACTCGCTGTGCACCGAGACGCGAAAGGGCGTGCTGGGTTTCGCCACAAACTGTGATTGCTCATGGTCTAGAGAATACAAGAGCCGAACAGCCATGTCCTTTTCCACGGGGGGCATTTTCGAGGGTGAAGCGCAAGTCGAGATTGACGTAAATTGAACGCGTCGCGAAGCAGTGGTAGCCATTATGCGTTGCCTGGGAGAAATGCCAAATTACTCAGCAGGAATTTAACTGAGCTGGGAATTTGAGATTTTACGGCGATTGCAAAAAGGCCCGATTAGAAGCGCAATTAGTTAGGAGTAAGAAATGAATTTATTCGGAACCACGGTTTATGGCCATCTGAGCATGACTAATAGTATCTAGGACCGCTCCCAGTCGTCCGGGTTGAGTTTCCATAGCAACTGGTGGTCCTCAAAGGGCACTTCGAGGGCCATTGCCAGCATTTTGATTGCGAGGATTTCCGCAGCGACCAAAACAAGCGTGTCGTGAAGTTGCGCGTTGGGGGTCTCCTGTGTTTGGACGTTGAAGAGGGGCTTGTTTTTGAGAGTTTGGAGGTATTCTCCAAGGCCAATACGCGGGCTGGGATCCGGCGCGGGCACATTGGCAACTACAAGGTCCACAATGTCGCGCTCTAGCAAAGGCTTGAGTTCTGCAAGGAGAGCATGTGACGCTTGCACATTGTGCGCAATAGTGGCCAGGCCCGTCTGCCGGTACTCCTGCACCTGCACGTCTTGCTGCAGGTAATGTGCATAAGCGGCCTGGCGCCATTTGACACTGAAACTGTGTGGGTCCTGCCACTTGGATTGCGGGAGGATCGGCAAAAACATGATTGCCTGATTGAAAACTTTCCAGGTGTTGCAGAATTCCTGCCCTCTTCGAAAGGCATACTTTGGGTCCACCACCTTTAGTGCGGGGGGCTCCTCAGGAGCGTGCAGATACCTCTCGACATGGGCGCTGCGACGCACGGCGTCCAGGTTGTAGACAGTAAACTGCCGCGGCCAGAGCTCACTCTGAGAAAGGTGCACCAGGTACACCCCAGCTGCATGGCTGAGGCGAAAGGTGAAACAATCTGAATCACTCGAAAATACAAATGTCTTGTGAGGTGGCGAGTTTTCAATGTCGTAGAAAATGTAGTCCTCCGCTTCGGCTCCGGTCAGAATCACCTTGAGACCGCGACTCTGCAACACCTCCAGGGCCAGCTCGTTGAAGCAGTAGCCGTGCTGCCAGCTAGTATTGCGAATCAGCTGTTTTTGGCGGTTCACGCGCGTGGGGATCTTCGCGAGAGGGATTGCAGCGTCAAAGTAAAACACAATTGAGCGTGGCTCGAGGCTTTCGAGGTGGGCGAGATTCTGCTCAAAGACCTCTAGAAAACCGCGGTCGCTAAACTCTTCTTCTCTAGCGTGCACAAAGTTGCACCCATCAATAATAAAATCGGCATCTTTGAATGCATCAGGCCCGAAATGCTGGATGTAGTGCGACAGCTTTGTAGTGAGCCTAGGAATGCCCATGAGTAAGTGTACAGGGAGGGAACGGAGATAGAAATAAAAATAAATATTTTAGACACTAGGCAACAGAGGCTAGCGAAGATTCCTGCTGCTGGGGCTCCTTCAATAAAGATGGCGCAGCCGCTGGGCTGGAAGGGTGGGGGTGGGTAGGGTGCGCCGTAGTGGCGTGCCTCTGCAGCTGGTCTTTGCGAGTGAATTTTCTTAGACAGACCTTGCACTCGACGGACCGCGATAGGTGAGTCTTCATGTGCTTGTTGAGGTTACTGCTCTCGGCAAATCGTTTTCCGCAACCAGGGAACTTGCACATGAGCGGCTTCTCGCCTGTGTGCACCCTCAAATGCACGGTCAAGCTCGACATTGCCGTGAACCGCTTCCCGCAGACGTTGCACACGTGCGGCTTCTCGCCAGAGTGGATGCGTTGATGCTGTCTCAGACTGATCTCGTCGTTGCTCAGATGCCCGCAAATGTTGCACTTGAACGACCAGTTTTTCGCGTGGGTCTGCAAGTGACGCACCACTTTTTGTCGCTGCACAAACGGCCGCCCCTCGCGCTTGCAACCCTGCCAGCGACACGTATACGAGTTGCAGCCCCGCTCAATGTGGTCGTGATCTAGATGGCTGTTGAGGTCGTGCGAGTTGCTGAACTCTCGGCCGCAAGGAACCCCATCCATGTCGAGCCACATGCACGTGCATGGCTCGAGCGCCTGGGCGGGAAGAGGTGCAGGCGAGGGCAAGAGTGGAAGCTTTGGAGTCGATTCGGGGGGCGTGGGCCATGCCCAGGGCTCCATGGGCCCAGCGCCATGCGCATGCGGAGCGTCCTCTGTATGTGAATGTGAGCACGCATCGTGGGGTAATTGAACATCTTTAAAGTGAAAGCTCTTGAGATGCTCATCCATCTCGTCTAAATTGATCATTTCATGGCAAGCATCCCAGTGGCACGCGACCACATCTTCCTCTGGAGCCGCGTAATGGCTCTTGAGGTGGTTATCGAGGTCAAGGATGTTGTCAAACAGCACATTTTCGTTGTGAGTGTCCCAGTGACAGTACAGGTGCTGGTTATCCATCAATTGAAAGATTGGACAATGTGCTTGATATATGCCGATTAAAAACCTTTAGGGTCCTCATATGCACGTGATGAGCTAGTACAGGATAGCCCCGTAATAGCCTTTTTTTCGATTGCAACGGATTTTTCTGCGGAAATTCGAGAAAGTAGGGCCTGCTATATATATATTTCCTACGCTCGGGCGTCCCCTGTGACTCATGTACACAACAACATATGTCGATGGTAAAAAAGTTGTTCTCGATGAGAATGGCAAACCATGCCGCACATGCAACAGTTTAAGTGACCTCATGAGCGTTGCGGGTGCCTCTGGATCATCCGGCGCTGGTACAGCGACTCAAGACCCATACAAGGCTCCTCCCCCCGACGGAGCGCAATTAGGCAAATCGACATGGACATTTTTGCATTCACTACCTACCCAATACCCAGAGCGGGCCTCAGACAGCGAGCAGGCGGTCATGGGCTACTTTTTGCATTTGTTTGGCGAGGTGTACCCATGCCCTCCCTGCGCCAGTGACTTTAGAGAGTACATTGCCGCGAACCCTCCGGCTCTACAGGGCCGCAACGCTCTCGGCCAATGGCTCTGTGAGGCCCATAACGATGTCAATGCCAAGTTGGGCAAGCCCAGCTTTGACTGCCGCGAGTGGAAGCAGCGCTGGATGGATGGGTGGACCAAGCGCTGAATGAAGCGCGTATTTTGTACATAAATTAATAAAGCGACATGTCGAGAGGGACTGTCGCTCCGCGACCGCTGGGATACTGCTTGGCCACTCTAAAGTGGTCAGGGGCCACTCTGCGGGGCGCTGGCAAGTCCCGTTGCTCTGCAAAGGCGAATCGCTGCGACGTCATGTTTGGGCGTGCACGAGAGCTTTTTGGGGCTGAGTTTTGCTGGGCGGGCGGAGGTGGAGGGGGAGGGCGCTTGGCTGAGGGGCCGTTAGTGGGAGCGGCTGGTGGTGCTGGCGCAGATGAGGGGGGTGCGCGCACAGGTGCAAGCGCTGGTGGCGCTGGTGAAGGGGGTGCGCGCACAGGTGCAGGCGCTGGGGGTGCTGGTGCTTGGGGTGCACGCGCAGGTGCAGGCGCTGGGGGTGCCGGTGCAGAGGGCGCCGACGCTCTTGGCGGCGCGGGGGGAGAGGGAGCTGGCGCACTGACCCGCACAGCGGGCGGCGTGGTAATAGGCGGGCCCTGGCGCGCAGCTGCAGATGGTGCCTTGCCGGGCACGGGCGGTGCTGGCGCGGCAGGAGCGGTCGCTGAAGGCAACGGCGGTGCAGCCTTACCAGGAACCTGCGGAGCACCGGGCACGGCTGGAGCGCGAGGAGGCGCAGGAGCTGGAGGTGCTGGCGCTGAGGGAGCAGAAGTGGAAGGCACGCGAGGGGCCGGTGGCGCCGCTGGGGGAGCCGCTGGGGGAGCCGCTGGGGGAGCGGCCGGTGTAGCTGCCCGCGGAGTTTGTGGGGGTGCGGGTGCAGACAGAGGTGGAGCTCTTGGCGGCGCAGGAGCAGCTGGTGGCGCGGGTGCCGCAGGGGGGGCTGCCGGGGCACTGGCCCCTGGCTTGGGCTTCATTTGCGGCTTTGGCTTCAACGAAGGTTTCGGTTTGGGCCTAGCAGCTGGCCTTTCCGGGGCCTCAACTTTGCGCAGCGCCGGCGCTGCAGGGACTGAAACTTGTGGGGCCGCCGGGGGGGCCGCCGGGGGAGGTGCAGGGGCGGATGCAGAGGGTGCGCGCCGAGCAGATCCAGGCACAGGTGGCGCGCCAGGAACTGGAGGTGCTCCTTGAGGACGACCTGGCGCCCTTGTAGCGGGAGCCGCGTGCGCCATGGGTGCCGCTGCAGGCGCCGCTGCAGGAGCCGATGGGGGCACCGATGGGGGCACCGATGGAGGAGCCGCAGAGCCAGGTACTTTGGGGGCTCTTGACGTTCCTCTGAGGCGAGCACCCATAATTTCCTGCATCATTGGGTCGTCGGTCATTTGCATTGGCGAAGGTGCTGCCTTTGGAGCCGGCGGCGCAGGGGCCGAGGGGCGAGACGCCGAGGGGGCCGCCGAGGGCGTCGCACTAGAGTCCAAGACTCTACCCATGCTCTGGGCAGACGAGTCGCGCGTCTCGGCTTTGCGCAATTTGCGACCTTTTTGAATATCTCCGAGCAGCGCTGGGTCCATGCTGAGTGATGTTCCAGCAAACGCTACTGTTGGGGCGCAGTGGGGTGCGGGTGTCTTAAGTTGTCTAAAAGTTTGATTCTTGGCGAAAATCCTCTGATCGAAACGGTATGATCAGATATGCACGTTTTTTGATCAGCGCGATTGATCAACTGCAGCCCTCTGCACGTTTTGATCTGATCTGAACGGCTTGAATTTAAACTCAAATTTATCTAGTCTTGTCGAGGTTGCTACAACCGTCAGGCGATAGTCGCATACCTTTCACCTAAAAGTGCACCACTCAACAGCAAGCTTATCCATCCATCATGCTTCAGTCGGCTGCCATGACGGCGGTCAGTTTTGCAACAAACAGCACTCATCTGTTTAGGGACACCATTCAGTTCTATGAGCAGCTTGGTTTTCAGCTCGTCGCCGAGTTGGGGCCCAACGAATCAAGCGCTGGCTTTCGCAGAGCCACAGAGGCCACTCGCGATGCTCGCCTCGTGCTCCCCAGCAAATCGGCTGGACACGAAAGTGCAATCAACCTCAGGCTCACCACCAGAGGCATCGATTCCGAGCGTCAACGTGCCCAGGCCAAGGAGCTTCTCGATAGCGCAGAGTCTGTAGACTGGCGCAGCGTGGCGAATGTCAACTATTTTTCCGTGGAAAATGTTGACAAGGTCCCCGAACTCAAAGTTCCCGTGCAAAAGCTCCCCCCTGTTGGTCCCTTTGAGGTCTACGTTGTTGATCCGTTGGGAAATTTGATCTGCTTCACTCAAAGCACAAACGCCGTGAGTGACGTTCCCAGCAAGACGTACCACGAGCCAGAGGCTCCCAAAGTGCTCCCAGGTGACGAGATCGAGCCCGAAGCTACCTCTGGCGCTGCGCCCGAATCCTCTGGCCCCAAGCGCAAAATCGCAGTCATTACATCTGGTGGTGATGCTCCTGGTATGAATGCCTGTGTGCGTGCTGTTGTACGTACCGCAATTTACCACGGGTGCGAGGCCTATGCTGTCTATGATGGCTATGAGGGCCTCATCAAGGGCGGCGACCAGATTCGCAAGCTCGAATGGGACGATGTGCGTGGATTCATTGGAATTGGTGGCACACTTATCGGATCTGCCCGCTCTATGGGTTTCAAAGAGCGTGACGGCCGCAAGCAGGCGTGCCTCAACATGTGCAACCACGGTATTGATGGCCTGGTTGTGTGTGGTGGTGATGGCTCTCTGACTGGCGCCGATAGGTTCCGTCACGAGTGGCCTGAGTTGATCAAAGAGCTGCGTGATGAAAAGAAAATCACCGAGGAGCAGTACCAAGCCCACAAGCATCTCAACATTGCGGGCACAGTCGGCTCCATTGACAATGATATGGCCATGACCGATGTCACCATTGGCGCCTACTCTTCGCTGGACCGTATTGCCACAAACATTGATTGGATTAGTGCTACTGCTGAGAGTCACGCGCGTGCCTTTGTTGTTGAGGTCATGGGCCGTCACTGCGGCTGGCTCGCTCTCATGGCCGCCATTGCTTGCCGTGCAGACTACATGTTTATCCCCGAGCTGCCGCCCGCGGGCGACGACTGGGCCGAGCAAATGTGTGAAATTGTTCAAAGACACCGCGCTGCTGGCCGCCGCCGCTCCATTGTGATTGTGGCCGAAGGTGCCATCGACAAGAACCTCAACCCCATCAAGAGTGAGGATGTCAAGGAGAAGCTCTCTGCGATTGGCCTGGATACCCGTGTCACGACTTTGGGTCACGTCCAGCGTGGTGGTGATGCCGTGGCGTTTGACCGTTTGCTAGGTACAATGCAGGGTGCCGCCGCTGTTGATGCAATTATCAAGGCCACCCCCGAGACCCCCAGCCCAATGATTGGCCTCAAGGAGAACAAGATCGTCACTGTTGATCTTGTAGACGCCGTGGCCAACACCCAACTGGTTGCCAAGGCTATTGCCAAAAAAGACTTTGAAGGTGCGCGCGCGCTCCGAGATGCAGAGTTCCACGATCACCTCCACAATTACTTGGTCTTGAGCAAGAGCGACCGCAAGTCGAGGAACAATGCTGCCCCCAAGCCGCTCAATGTGGCCATTGTCTCGGTCGGCGCCCCTGCTGGTGGTATGAATGCCGCTATCTCTGCTGCTGCTTCTTACTGCTTCTCACGCGGCCACAAGCCTTTCCTCATTCACAATGGCTGGACTGGCCTCTCCCGTCACGAGTCTGTCAAAGAGCCGACTTGGCTCGAGATGGAGGACCTCTTCACTCTCGGTGGCTGCGAAATTGGTACCAACCGTACTCTGCCGGACTGCGATGTTGGTATGATTGCGTACTACTTTGGCAAGTACAAGTTTGATGGTCTCATCATTATTGGTGGATTTGAGGCGTACAAGTCGTTGCGCATGCTTGAAAAGTACCGTGATGCCTACCCCGCGTTCCGCATCCCCATGGTGTGCCTGCCCGCCACCATCTCAAACAATGTTCCCGGCACAGAGCACTCTCTCGGTACCGATACTTGCGTCAACATGCTCGTGCAGTACTGTGACATTGTCAAGCAGAGCGCTGCCTCTACTCGTCGCCGCGTGTTTGTTGTTGAGGTCCAGGGCGGCAGGTCTGGCTATGTCGCGTCCTACACTGGCCTCGTGTGCGGTGCCCACGCCGTCTATACCCCCGAGGATGGGCTGTCGCTGACCCAAATGTCGGCAGATATCAAGCACCTGCGTGAATGCTTCAAGAATGACCAGGGCCGTGTGCGTGCTGGCCGTCTTGTGATCCGCAACGAGGCCACTGCCACCGGCTTTAGCACGGCCAACCTGGCGTCCACCTTTGAGACCGAGTCGCACGGCCGCTTTGACTGTCGCGAAGCTATCCCCGGCCACCTGCAGCAGGGAGGAGCTCCCAGTCCGCTGGACCGCATCAGGGCCACTCGCACTGCCATCCGCAGTGTCCAGTTCATTGAGCAGAACCAGGACTTTAACTTTGCCCATGCTGAGGACCGCGACAACACTGCTGTCGTGATTGGCGTCAACATGGCGCAGTTGCAGTTCACCCCCATCAACTACCTGTGGGAGTACGAGACCGAGTCGTCGCAGCGCAGGCCCCGCACTATCCATTGGCAGCCGCTGCTGGATATGAGCAACATGATGACCCGCCGCCCCATTGTGAATCTCCGCAAGCCAGAGACCGCAGAGGCTGGTGACAATCTCTAAGAAATATTATAGCACATTTATCTAGAGCTTTGACTTGACATGGCTAACAGTGTTTTTGATGCTGCCGATACCTTCAATGCCACACTCTACAACGTTTCCCGCGCTCAGCAGCTTGGGCGGGTTGAAGCCCATTCCCACGCCCTCTGGTGTACCCATAAAAATCAGGTCCCCAGGCACGAGGGTCGCAGTTTTGCTCAGAAACGAAATAGCCTGGGCAACACCAAACACCATGTCGTTGGTGTTTGAGTCCTGACGAGTCTCGCCATTCACCTTGGACCAAACCTGTACATTGGCTGGATTGAGCTTCCGCACGATGCATGGGCCAATGGGGGCCCAACCATCATGGCATTTACCTAGAGACCACTGGGAGCCGTGGTTCATTTGCCAGTCGCGGTGAGAAACGTCATTTCCAACAGTGTACCCGGCGACATACTTGAGGGCATTCTTCTCAGAGACGTCGTAGCACTGCTTGCCGATAAGCACTACTAGCTCGACTTCATAGTCAAGGTGGGGCGATTGGTAGAATTTAGGCACCGGGATTGCACTCGTGGGGCCGCTCAGTGCAGTGGCCGGTTTGTGAAAGACGATGGGCGATTCGGGGATGGGCAAGTTACACTCGTGCGCATGGCGGGCGTAATTGAGGCCCAGGCAGCGTACTGTCTTGATTTTGTGGCTGGGTAACGGGCACAGCAGCTTGACAATCTCGACAGTTGGGCCAAACGAGAAATTGCCAAAAGGATCGCCATTGATAATTCGAGCATGAGTTGACTCTAGCACGTTTGGCGACTTTTGCGAGACCAGGGCATCGCCGGTGCGAGTCCTACCATCTGCGGAGACAAATCTGATTAGCCGGTTCCACATGAGCGAGGCTTTCTGGGGTAGCTACATATATAAGCACCAGTGAGCGATTGAGTCAGGTGATAGAGTCACGATATTCAGTCACGAAGCGGCCGATCGGGCAAGAGGCTTTAGAGATGAGCAGTAACGGCACGATATAGCTACTGCATGCTACGACTCTACGCTAAACTTGGATACCCTTACCCTGGCTACTTGTACTTTGCCATAAACTCTTTGTGAAAGTCGATAAACACCTTGTGGAACTCCTCACCACCCGGTGCCAGGAAGGTGGTTCTAAAGTGCAAAGTGTTTGGTTCTTGGCCAAAGCCAGACCCGGCAACGACGCAAACACCTGCATTCTCCAAGAGCTCGAGGCAGTAAAACTCATCCGGCTTCATGCCTTGCTTCTCAGCCTCTTGGCACGCCTTGGGAGGGACAGTGATGCGGGGGAACAGGTACATGGCGCCCTGAGGCGCGTTGCAGGTCACGCCCTCGAGCTCCTGAAAGACGCCGTAAAGATCCTGTGCACGCTGTTTGAGGGTGTCAAAGATGTGAGTATTCTCCTTTTGAAACAGCTCGTAGCTCTCGTCGCCCTTTTGGGGCGGGTTAACCATCAGTTCAGTCAATACCTGGCCGGTAACAATGGGGCACAACTCAATGGACGCCAATTTGTAGATAAGGTCTTTGACTTCACTTTTAAAGCCGACAACCTCGAGATAGCCACCGCGTTGACCGCACTCGCCAATTGTGCCCTTTGAGGTCGAGTGCACAGAGGCCAACTGCAGATCCTTGTACTCTGGGTTCTCACTAATGAGGAGTTCGCGCACCTTGCGGAACGAATTAAACTCGCCTTGGTAGACGTTTGCCTGGTACACCTCGTCGGCGAGGAGCACCAAATCGTTTTTCAGGGCAAACTCGCAGATACCCTTCATGTTGTCTTCGTCCAAGATGGCGCCGGTGGGGTTTCCAGGATTGATAACAACCAGCAGTTTGGGCTCAATGCCGTTTGCCTTGGCGTCGTTGAACTGCTGCTCGATGTGCTGTTTGTTGGTGCCCCAGTCGTGCTGCTCGTCGAGGTAGTAGTCGACGCGGTGCGCGCCCTGAAGCTCGAGCGTTGCACTATAGAGAGGGTACTGAGGCACAGGGACGAGCGCCCCGCTCTTTTCGTCAGACACGACCAAGTTGAGAATTTTGGCAACCGCGGAGGAAGCGCCAGCACTCAAAAAGATGTCTTCGGGATCAGCCTTGAGGTTGTCGCGCTTGGAGATAAAGTCTGCGATCGACTGTCTTATTATCGGAACACCATTTGAGGACGAGTAGGCGCCCACGGAACCAATCGCTTCGAGAAGGCGCTGCGCGCGTTTGACCGCGTCTGGAGCAAACTCACGCGGGTTCTCGAGCAGCTTGGGGTACTGGACGAGAGCAAGCACCTGGCGATAGAAAGTGATTGGCCGCTGGTCAAGCTGTTGAGGGTTCCCTATATTCGCGTTGATGATCTGGCTAAACTTGAACTTGTTTGGATTCGTCTTGAGCTCCTCACGGATTTGCTCGGCGCGGACGGCAATACGACCGCGCACCGCGTACTGGGCGCTCACAATCCGCCGGTTTACAGTGCTTAGAGTGAGGGGCATGTTGAGTCACACGCAGCGGCGGGGCCGACCTAATTTCTGCATCCATTCCAGAAATAAAAAATCGAATTTATAATTTCCGTCTTTGGAAAGTCTGGCTGCACCCATGTTGCCCTGACTGGACCTGTCACAGGCCGTCATCCTCACGTCATGTCCAAGCGGAGAATCTCTGAAACGGAGGAAGATGAGCCGTCCGCAAAGAAGGTCGCACTCGATAACGAGGAGATTGCCCGCGAGGCCGCTCTCGATGAGCAGCTGCCTGCGGAATTGCGCCATTTGCGGCCCCGTGGGTACGGCCTGAGTTTACCCCCCAAGGACCGCCCGGTGCGCGTTTATGCCGACGGAGTGTTTGATTTGTTCCATTTGGGGCACATGCGACAGCTTGAGCAGGCGGCGAAATGTCTGCCCGGTGTGAAAATTGAGCTCATTGTTGGGGTGACCAGCGACGAGGACACCCACAAGTACAAGGGCCTGACCGTGCTCACCCACGAACAGCGCTACGAGACGCTGAAGCACTGCAAATGGGTCCACGAGGTCATCCCCAACGCCCCCTGGACCGTGTCGCAGGAATTCCTGGACAGCAACAATATCGACTATGTTGCCCACGACGATATCCCCTACAATAGCGCTGGGTCCGATGATGTCTACAAGTACGTCAAAGAGCAGGGCCGGTTCCTTGTCACGCAGCGTACTGAGGGCATCTCCACGAGCGATATCATCACCAAGATTATCCGCGACTATGACCAGTACCTGATGCGCAACTTTGACCGCGGGGTGTCGCGCAAAGAGCTCAATGTATCGTGGCTGAAGAAAAATGAGCTGGATCTCAAGAAGCACGTCATTGCTTTTAGGCGAGCACTTGTGGTGCCGCCAGAGGACGGTGCGTCCACCCCCATTCGCTATCTGCACGGCTTTCGCGACTGGATTGCAAAACGCATGGAGAGTCCCAGCATGCAGCCCAGCAGGGTGGCCTCCCCCGATGCTAGCCCGGTGCATCTGGAAGGGGGTGAGCACTCTGACGAGGAGAGCTAAACCTAGCACTAGAATACATGAAAATAAAAAGAGAACAGCCTAGGAAGCTGCAGTTGCGCCAGCGCAGTTTTAGGCTCCAATAGAGCCAGGTGCTCTTTACATTTACAAAGTCGTACGCGTCCGCATATGAGTGACCTCGCTAGCCACCTGCTTTTCATAATAGTCTAGCGTACCATCGCGACTCACGAGCACCACAGTCTGGGTCCTAGTGCCATAGTTGCCCAACCGCGGAATGAATATCGACCTTCTCAGATCCCCCATTCCGGCATCGTGGCCGATATCTGCGGTGCTCAGCACGCTCCAACACTCTGAAAGAATGTCCTTTTGGGATTGGAGCGGCGTTACAAGGTCTTGGGCCCGTTGAAGTTTCGTCCAGCTCGAGTCGACGCCGTTGCTCAGGACCAGGGTCGACTCGAATTTGGTCGCTTGCCCGCTTGTGGGGCCTCTGTTGGTTGTAGTGTAGAGCTCGTTGGGGTTGAGCAGTCCAAACAACATTGTGAATCCTCCACACTGGTCAAACGCGTCCTCCTCTTTAGTGGAAAACTGCTCGAGCCAGGCGGTTGGGGTCAAATCGCTCTCGAGAAATTTCACCGGTAGCAGGCCACGACTGTACGGCGTTTGCCTCGGTGGCTCGTGAAAGTTGACCAGAATGGCGATCCGGTTGCCGCGAATGCCCATCCACGTGCCACCCTTGCAGAGGTCCCTTGGGGCAAAGATCCCTTGCTCCCACCAATGGGCCGCCTCGGTTTCTCGGTCTAAATACTCGTCACGATTAGACAAGAGCACGAATGCATAATGCGAAAACGACTCGGAAGCGATGAATATGCACATTGCTATAAGCAAGCTCGCAGATGACCCCGAGATATGCGCTCTGACGGCTGGGTTGCTTTGGACGGATTCTCATTTTTGCAAATACCCGAGCAACGCGCTCGCCTTGTCACATGCCACCTTATCGGTGATGCATGCATATGCATATGCATAACCCATAGCTACAAACGTTTTTTTTACCACGAGGATCCCTTGGAGGAACTTTGACATGCGACTGCTTGATACCGATATCCTTTGCATCCACATTATCCCCTATCTGGAGATTCGGGATCTACACGCGCTATACAGCACTTGCTCAAGGGCTGCTGCCCTAGTTGAGCTAGCAAAGAACTGGGTGGAATTGTATCGTGCGACATTTGAAGGGGTATACGTCGATTGCGGGACTCCATTTTTGAGCTTTTGGCATAGATACAATGCAAAGATGCAGGGCAGCCCCCTGGTGAGCTACCCCAGGGCTATAAGGGCAATGTGCTCGAGCTTTGAGCAATCCGTGCTTGCTGTGCTAGGCACTGATGGCGCTCTTTATGGGGTCGAAAGCCAGCGCAGTTTTGAAAAGATCTTTGGGCTGGATCACTATCTTTACGCTATTGAAGCTAATGGAACTGTGTCGGCGTGGACATCCAAACAGAGCTGTGCGCGGTTTAATCTGGGCGTGAAGGTTGCCAAGAGCTGCTCAGTGGGGTTTCTGTGCGCCGCTCTAACCGACGCTGGCGTATACTGGTGGCAAAAGCCCCACGGCCCCCACTCCAAGATGGACTATGAACACATATCTATACCGCTGCAGCCCGACGACATTGCTGTTACACGCTACGGGCTGGTGATTCTCTCCCAGGGAGATCTCTATGAGCTGAAGCTTCTCGATGCACTGCTGCGGCCAACCCAGAGCAGCCTGGAGGTGCTGGCGAGGGGCCGGTTCAGCCACATTGAGCAGGCTGGCGAGTGGTTTGCGGCACATTCACCCGCCTACACACTTGTAGGGAACGGAAGGGAGTCGTTTGGTCTCAATGAAGGTGTGCAGAGCCTTCAAATGATTGGCGACCATGTGTACACGCTTGGCTCTGATGGGGTCCTCAAGTGCGATGGTGTGGAGCAGGCGGGGAAATATAGCCAGATCGTGACCTGCGAGAGCCTATATGCCTTGCGGGTTTTATAATATATATATATATATATATGGTAAAATGCTAAGACCCATAGTCCTTGAGGACGCCGCGCATATGGGTATTTGTGAACTTGCCGTGATGCTGGCGTTTGCGCTTTTTTTGTTCTGTTTTCTTGGCAGTGTTTTGCTTGATACTCGAGGGGTCCTGAGAGCTCGGCTTGAGGCCTACCGCCTCGAGCTCTTTCGGTAGGTCGTTTTCCGAGGGAACCTTGGCGGCCTGCCACAAGTCTGCAAACATTTTTTCGACCTGGCCGAGAGGACCGGCCAGATTGGGCCATATGATCCGCGGGGAGTCGTCCTTTTTGTTGCGCAGCACGAGGATCTTTTGCTCCTGCTCGAGCCGGTTGACGGTGGGCACGGCAGCGCTCCAGCCGTCCTTGAGGTCCTTGACAAGCACCCCATTAAAGTGCTTTTGCCGCGCAAGGTACTTGAGCAGGTCCTCAGCGGAATAAATATCGAACCGCGACACATAGCAAACGGTTTGGTCCTTGGGATCGAGTCTGATGTTTGAGTGCTGCTGGAAGAGTGGCAGAAGCGGCTCTATCGGATTTCCCAGATATTTTGCAAGGTCGCTGAGTAGCACAGGACACTCGTTCTCTTTGAGGTAGTCAATTGCGTGCACGAGCTGGGTGCCGGTATGAGCGTTCATGATAGTCGGCTTGGGGATATTATGGGCCGGTAGCGGCTTCTTGGCCGGCTTGTTTGCCGGGGCCTCAATGATGCGCTTGCCGAGCACCGGGGCGCTGCGGACTTTGGCCTTGAACGAGTTGATCTGGTCGTTCAAGGATGACATGATGCCACAGGTGTGCCGGCCGTGCAGAGTCTCTTTAGAAACTCCATGGAAAAAAGCTAATAGATAAAATGCAAATTATATAGGCCCGCCCGCCCCCAACCTGGGCGCCCTCGCGCGCTAGGCGTCGCTAATTCTTTGATAAATATATGCGCGCTCCTGCGCGAATTGCTCGTTCCCCTTGTGCTCAAACTTCTTGAGCTCGTCCACACAGCTGAGGATCTCGGCCTTGTTGCGCACCAGAGTGGAGTGAATCACCTGAGGCTTTTGCGGGTTGGCCACAAACACCTTAAACAGATGGAACGCCTCGTACCGGATCGTCTTGGACTTGTCGTGCATCAGCCGCATCACCAGCTTGAGATTCTCAAAGTCATTGACATAGAGCGCGATGTAGTCCTTGTTTGCGCGCTGCGAAATCATGAGGGCCTGGAACCGAATCGCCTGCCGCGAAATGACATAGTTGGAGCACACAATCATGGAATTAATGCGGTTTTTGAATTCGTTGCCGTTTTTCTGCAGGAACCGGACCACCAGCTTGTTTTGCGGGGAGAGAAACTTGGACAGGGTCGAGAAGCAGTCCGACGCGATCTCAAACGGCTGGTCGAGGCAGTGCGCAAACAGGTCCCAGAACCGCTTGCTGTCGAGAATATAGGCCAGCAGAGGCTCCTGGCGGGCAAACTCGCACAGGACGGCGTTGGCGTTGCGGTGTATTTCCGGCTGACCTGCAGCGGCAAATAAAAGGTCGACAATGATGGTGTGGTGGAGGATGTACTCGCAGGTAGGGGAGTGGTTGCCAATCTGGCGCTGCAGCAGGAACGTGTACAGCGATGTGACATCTCGACGCCCCTCGAACGAAATCAGCCCCAGGTTGTGGGTGAGCGGGACCAGCAGGTTGGTGGCATAAATTTCCTTGGAAAGCGCGCTCATTTGGTCGGGATCGGCGGGCATGTCTTGCTCGCCGTAGGCGATGGTGCGCGCCTGCGCCAGCAGGCGGTGGATCTCCTCGAGCAGCTTGGGGTCATTCTTGAGGTCTGAGCGCGAGATCAGCTCGTTGAGCGTGTAGACCACCTCCTGAGGCGTCTTTGGCTTGCTCCGCGCAAACAAAAACGACATGTGGTGCTGAGTGATGACGGGGTAGGTCAAAGCGCCGCCGGGTGATGTGACTCTGGCCAGGGCTCACAAGTGCGACATGTGCTGTTGTAATGTGATGGACTTGGGGGAATTTTGAGTGGCGGAGGCGACCCACATTGGATGCCAGTGACTAATTGCATTATTTCGCCAAATATTATGGGGGAAACAATGTTTTTTTTTGGCGATCTGTTAATAGTGCAGTTTATCCGTCCAGGGGCTCGCGAGTCCCGCGCGCGCATGCCCTGGGCTGCGGCGCCGCCCATGTGTGGCCATGGCTGATTTGATTATGCACTCCCTTGTCCTGCACGTGCATGCATATTGGCGGGCGCTTGGGGCACGGGCCCACGAATCCAACAGCCCATCTGGTGCAGAGCGCCACATTTAAAGGTGCCAAGTTTAGCCTCAACTTACGGCTTCGGTGCGCGCCCCCCCATTCCCCTGCAGGACCCCAACCCAGGCTTATAAAACCAGCGACAAAGCGGTTCTCCTTGTCCATGCCGTTCCGCCTGCGCAAGTTGTTTTCACGCAACAAGACCTCGGTGGCCGCTAGTATCCGTGCCGAGACCACCCGCACTGCCGTTACCACAACAACACACTGGAACGAAAAGGCCCGCACTTTTGAGGCGACCCCGCAGATGCCCTCTAATGTGACCAACGAGGAGGTGCGCGCCACCCCGGAGCTTTTGGCGCTTGCGATCTTTCACTCAATGCCCCAGAGCACCGACAATCAGCGCACCGCCGAGTGGCTCGGCGAGGTCGACGCGCAGCGCCAGCGGGTCCTCAAGGAGTTTCTTCGCCTGTTTAACTGGAACGGGGAGAGCGTAGTGCAGGCGTTTAGGTCGCTGTGCACCCGCGTCCAGCTCAAGGGCGAGTCCCAGCACCTCGACCGCGTGGTTGATGCGTTTGCCCGGAGGTGGATCGAGTGCAACCAGCACCACGCCTTTTTGAGCCAGGGCGTCGTCTACACGGTGGCCTACAGCATTCTGCTGCTCAACACCGATCTCCACACCAAGGTCGACGTCAACAAGACCAACATGACCATGAAGCAGTACGTCAAGTACGTGACCGAGTCGCTTAATCGCCTGTTCCAAACCGAGAGACCACAGTTCTCCAAGGTCACTGACTACTCTGCCTTTTTGGAGAGCCAGCGGCCCTCCATCACGAGCTTTGTTGCCGACAACCGCAACTATGCGCGTGCAGAGTGGATGCAGTGCATCTCTGGAATCTTACGGCTGTTTTACCGCTCGATCGCACAGTACCCGCTTGTGATTCCCGACGACTTTCAGCTCAAAAAGCCAAACTCGCAGACAGAGACCGCCACGCTCACCTCTGGCGCCCGCCGCAACTCGATCAGC
Organism: Wickerhamiella parazyma; assembly: GCA_030562575.1. Classification (NCBI taxonomy): domain Eukaryota; kingdom Fungi; phylum Ascomycota; class Dipodascomycetes; order Dipodascales; family Trichomonascaceae; genus Wickerhamiella; species Wickerhamiella parazyma. Next base: position 82,222 of record JAKTZS010000025.1, read on the forward strand.
ACTTTTGGCTCTAATGCGATTGTCGAGGAGCGCGATATTGGCAAGTTTGGCGACCAGGACGCCATCGACCGGCTGCGGCTGCTCGGGGCGCCCTGGTCCAAGGAGGGCCCGCTCAAGTTCCAGTACTTTCAGGACGTGGAGAGCGGCGTCAAGAAGCAGCACAAGAGCGAGTGGAACGAGCTGTTTGCGTTTGCCGACAGCGGCCAGATGCGCCTCTACCGCCTCAAGAACCGCAGCGCCGCGCAGCAGACGCACGTTGGCGACGGCAACTGGCAGAGCCAGGCCCAGCTCGTACACGCGTTTCTGTTGACCAACGCGCTGGCCCAGAGCGCCGACCAGAGCGAGAACCCCGGCGAGTGGTCGCTGCTGCTGAGCGGCGACCGCCTGCTGCGGTTCCGCACGGGCTCGCCCGAAACCGCGAGCGAGTACGTCTACACGTGCAACTACTGGGCGGCGCGCCTCAGCAAGCCGCCCCTGGTGGAGATGGTCTCCTCCACCGAGTACGGCTGGAGCCGCCCCGTGGAGCTGACCCAGGGCAAGCGCGACCTCCCCGCGGTGTACCAGGGCAGCGGCGACTCGATCGTGATTGGCGACGAGCGCATTCCCATCTTTGAGTGGAAGAACCGCCAGGCGAGCGAGATGCACTCGTCGCTGGGCGAGACCGACCAGCTCAACTTTTTGGAGGAGTACGTCGCAAACATTGACAGCGAGCTCGCCAACCACTCGATGGTGCTCGGCGACATGCTGCGCATCTTTATGCCGCGCTTTGCCATCAGCGCGCGCGCCCACTCAAACTGGGAGGCCCGCTCGCAGTTCCTGCTCAAGGAAACCGTGCAGTACACAACCTACTGCAAGACTCTGGCATCCTCGATCGAGGACGGCAAGGCCAAGCTCGAATCGCAGCGCGCCCTGGGCGACGAGACGCCCAACCACGGCGAGCCGCTGTCGAGCCCCGCGAGCCCCGCGGCCGAGCCCCCGACGCTCGGCGCCGTGTCCCCCCAGCGTATTTAATATTAGACAGCTCCCTCTACTCTAAAAAGCCTTGCAAAACTCGTGGTCGTCCACGCCGTACTGAATGTCCTGGATCCACTTTGAGACCTGCTCGGTCAGAGGGCCGGCCTCTTTGCCCTCCTGGAGGGGCACGTGGATGGCGTCGCCCTTGTAGCTGATCTCCTTGACCGGGGAGACCACGGCGGCCGTGCCGGCGCCAAACACCTCGAGCAGCTGGCCCTTTTTGGCGCGCTCGGCGAGCTCGTCAATGTGCACCTTGCGCTCGGTGACCTTCCACTCGCTGCCGAGACGCTGGCGGGCCAGATCCATGATCGAGAAGCGGGTGATGCCCTCGAGGATGGTGCCGTCGAGCGGGTGGGTCGTCAGCTCCTTGGTGCCGTCGTCGTTCTCAAAGGCCATAAACAGGTTCATGGTACCGACCTCGGTAACGTTGCCCTCAAACAGCCACAGGTTCTGCTGGAAGCCGCGGCCAGACGCCTCGAGCTGGGGCTTGATGCAGGGGGCGTAGTTGGCTCCGAGCTTGCGGTTGCCCACGCCTCCGGGCCAGGCGCGCACGGCGTCCTCGGTGGCCTCGAGGCGCACGGCCTTGAACCCAGTGGGGTAGTACGGGCCGACGGGCGAGGCAATCACAAACAGCATGGCCGAGTGCGGCGCGCTCACGCCGAGGGTGCTCTGGGTGCCAATCATGGTGGGACGCAGGTACAGGGCGTAGCCGGGCTTGTCGGGGACCATGTCGCGCTCGACGCTCACGTACTTTTTGAGCAGCTCAACGCCCTGCTCAACGTCAAAGGTGGGCAGGCAGATGCGCTCGCTCGAGGCGTTGAGACGCATCATGTTGCGTTCGGGGCGGAACATGCGCAGGTTGCCCTGGGCATCCTTGAAAGCCTTGAGGCCCTCAAAGCACTCAAAAGAGTAGTGGAAAACGCATGCAGCGGGGTCAAGCACGAGTGGAGCATAGGGCTTGATCTCGGGGGTGTGCCAGCCCTTTTCAGAGTCCCATTCGCAGGTGACCATATGGTTGGAAAAGGTCTTGCCAAAAACCAGGTCCTCGAGTTTACCCAGCTGCTTGGGGTTTGAGGCCTTTTGCACGACGGTTTTGCTTGCGTCAAAGGATTTCGCCACGGTGCCGAAAAAGCGCATCTTGATTAGTACGGACGGGTTGGTGGGAATTGTAGTGGGTGCAGTGAGTCAAGTCTGAGTCAATAAGTAATGGTAGAGCGAGATAGTGTGGGTGGGGGTTGACCAGGGTAGGAACTGGCCAGTGGATGGGGATTGGCCTGGGCGGGGATTGGCGTGTGGCCAGGGTGGCCGAGGGTGAAAATCAACCAAGGCCCCTAATTGACTGATTGCAGACCGTCGCACCACCAATTAACTTTTCGTTTTTCCAGGCATGCCCCAATTTCTCCACCAACCCCTCCCTCCCCCATCACAAACCGCACGTTATCGATCTCTTCATTAGTCATGCGATACCGCGACGAGGACGCCGCCAGCGTATCCAGCCAAAGCAGCAGGTCCAGCCGCTCCAGCCGCCAACACGCCGCCTCCCAGACGCCCACATACGTCGACCGCTTCCGGCCGGATGCGGCATTCAGCCAGCCATCGGCGTCAGCGGCTCCACAGGGCCCTGCGTCCATACCCCAGTTGCTCAGCCTCATAAAGCGCGCGGTGCGGCCGACGCTGCAGCAGCCGGACCTCAGCCTCAATCTCCAGATCGCCGATATGATCAATGAGAAGCAGGGCTCTGCCCCTCGTGAGGCCGCAATGGCTATTGTCGGCTACATCAACCAAACAAGCGCAACGAGCATCCTTGCGCTCTCTGTGCTGGACGTTTGCGTGAAAAACTGCGGCTACCCGTTCCACCTACAAATAAGCCGCAAGGACTTTTTGAACAATCTCGTCAAACGGTTCCCCGAGAAGCCGCCGCTGCGCTACTCGCACACGCAGACCCTGGTGCTGGAGGCCATCCAAGAGTGGCGCGAAACCATCTGCCGCACGTCCAAGCACAAGGCCGACTTTGGATTTATCCGGGACATGCACCGGCTGCTGCAGTACAAGGGCTACATCTTCCCCGCCATCAACCGCGAGGATGCTGCCGTGCTCAACGCAAGCGACGAGCTCAAGAGCGCCGCAGAGCTAGAGAAGGAGGACCGCGACGCCCAGAGCGCAAAACTGCACGAGCTACTCAGGACAGGCACCCCTGCCGACCTCGAAGAAGCCAACAAAATTATGAAGGTCCTGGCCGGCTTCAAGGAGCAGCAAACAGACTACAATGAGCAGGTTGCCCGCAAGCTCGACGAGGCGCGCCAAAAGGGCGTTATTTTGCAGGAGATGCTCGACGGTCTCGTTGAGGGTGAGCGCGTCGACGCGGGCGATGTTTTTGAGGATCTGGCTTCGTCGCTGCAGTCTGTTCTGCCGCAGATCCGCCGCATCCGCGACAGCCATCAGCAGGACGACCCTGAGGCGGCACAAAAGTGTGACGAGCTGTACACCTACCTCGAGGCGCTGGTGGCCAGGTACAAGCTGGTGGTGAGCGGCGATCTTGAGGGCGCCAAGCGGGTCCACGTGGGCGCCGCGCAGACCGACTCGCTGATTGATTTCGGCGACGAGCCTGCAACTGCGCCCTCAACCGCGCCCGCGGCAAATGCTCCGTCTGGAGGCGACTTGCTTGGGCTCGACTTTGGTGGTCTCTCCCTGGGTGGTGCGAGTGCAAGTGCGAGCGCCGGCGCGAGCGTTGGCGCGAGCTCTAGTGGGCTGCTTGATCTGGGTGGTCTGAGCGCAACTAGCGGGACGAGCACGCCCGCGAACCAATCCGCGGCGGGTCTGTCTGCCCCTCCCCCCATGAGCAAGCCTGCTGCGTTTGCCGAGCCAGTCGCGCCCGCCGTGCCCGCCAAGACAGGCCCCGGCTCTGGCGCTGGGTCCACCACCGCGCTCAGAGGCCCCGTGACGCTCTCCTTCACCGCCTCGCGCGCCTCAGACACCACGGTCGCGGCATCCATCACCTCCGAGGGATCCAAGACTATTAGCGGCGTGCGCCTGGAGATTGCCGGCACCCGCGCCCGCCCCGTCACCATGGGCGTCGCCTCGGGCGCCGCGCTCCACTCACAGCTCGACCGCATCACCCAGACGTGCGTCTTCCCCGGCACCGAAGCGGTCAAGTTCCGGTGGCGCCTGGTGTTCAAAAACGGCCTCGACAGCGTTGAGGAGAGCGGGACGGTCCAGAATTTGTAAACTATGTAGAGATTTAGCGCCTGAACTGCGGCGACGACATGCCCTGGGTCTGCGCCTGCGCCTGCGCCGCCTGCGCCGCCTGCTGGCGCCTGTGTATGTACAAGTTCAGCTCCTGCGTCGCCCGCTGCTGGACCTGCTCGCTGGTGAGGGTGGGGAACTTTTGCGCGATGGTGTGCATCAGGTTTGTGATTTGCTCGCGACTAAACGGAGGCTGGCGCGCAGCCTGCGGGCTGTAGTACGGCGTGGATGTTCCCGACGTTGAGGACGACGCGGCAGGGGCCGCCGCCGCCGCGGGCTGCGTGGGCTGCGTGGGCTGCGCGGACTGCGCTTGCGAGTGGGACGGGGCCTGCGCCTGCGCCTGCCGTTGCAGATTGCGCCTGCGTTCCAGCATCTGCTGGAGCTGCTCAGGCGTGTACTGGCTAGCCGCGGCTGCCACACTGCTGGGCACCGGCAGCCCCGCGATCTGGGGCACCGGCGGGGGAGCTGTGGGTCCGCCGGGAACAGGCCCAGGGCCGCCCGGGCCGGTCAGAGTAGCGGGCACATTCGCAGGCCGGCGCCTCGGGGTCCTGCCCTGGCGCTGCTCCTGCGCATAGGCCTCTGCCACTGCGCGGTCCCGTTCGGCCTTCATCCGACTCAGCTCGGCTGCCGTCGGAGGAGCGCGCGACGATGTTGACGAGGAAGACCCCGCGGAGCTCGCAGTCACATCCGACCTGCGAACGTTCTTGGGTGCAGTTTCGCGCTTGCGCTTGACCTTGCGCATCGCATCAAACATCGAGCTCCACCGCAGCCGCTTGTGCCCGCGCTGCAGGTTGTCGGCACTCACACCCACCGGTGAGATGCGCCGCTTGACAGCGGCCTGGGCCTTGGAGCTGCTATCTAGCCAGATACGAGCGGCCTCTGCGTAGCGACCCTTTAGGTCCTTGACGTCAAAATCAGGGTTTAGCTGCAGCCACCGCTCAAAGCACTGCCAAGCAGTGCGACGCTCAATGTCGCTCTTGTACGACAACCCAGCCATCAGGTACGAGGAGACCAGCTCCCAATTGTACCCCACCTGCTTCACCAGCTCAAGTAGATGCTGGTCATCCTCGGGCAGCCAGATCGAAACCTGGCGGTAGTTGAGGTAACGCGCGTCAGGAGGCTTGGGCGCGCGCACGTCCATTGATGATGCAGAAAAGAAGCGCTCGGACCGAGTCTCTTGCGCGCTTTCAGACGGTACCAGTACTCGCGGAATCTCACGCGGCTTTTCGAGAACAACGCTCTGCCACTCAAACGACTCGGGGACCATCAAGAACTTGGACACCGGTACAAACTGTAGCCCGTCTTGATGCTGCGTTTCGGGGTTGAACTCAAAACACCTCAGCTCGCCAAGTAGCAGCTTTGAGAATTCGTCAAACTTGGAGCCTACCAGGCTCAGCGTTTGCTTGTCCCGAGGAAGCAGCGATGCAACGCCAGCCCGCGGAGCAGACTGCTGTGCGCCGATCGGCCTCAGCCCGCGGCGACCTGCATCTGCGGCAGCTCGGGCAAGCATATAGTCCATCGCAATCTTGAACTTGCGCTCTTCTTTAAAGCACTGCCTCATCCACTGCATCTCTTCCACCATATACTCGCTGTGGATCTTGGGCCTGGGCGGCGGCCGGAAAGGCTCGCGTTGACGCAGGCTCCATCGGTCATTGTTCTTGAGCTCTTCGATTCGGTTAAAGATAATGCCGAGCTTGCCCTCGATTAGCGACAGCTTGTAGTGTTCTGTGCGGAGAGTCTTGTGAGCACCACTTAGAAGCCGGGAAATGGGCTCTTGTTTTGTGAGCAGGTTCAATTCGACCAAACTCTTGCGCTCTTGTACCTGCTCAGGAACGAGCGACGGCACAACATAGCCAACAAACTCGCCAGGCTCAATGGCCTTGAGAGGACGCTGATCATTCCCGTTTTTGATCTGGTGCGCGCGCTGCTCAAGCTTGTTGGAACGAAGCTCAACCAGGTCGAGAATTTCACGCGCGTTCGACGCGGTTTCGGGTAGCAATTCCGGCTTCTCTTGAACCATCTCCACAAACTCCCGAAGCCCAGCAAAAAACTGACTATCCAGCGCCTGCACTGGAGGAGGCTCATCAGGGTAATGTGCGAGCACGTACAGCGCTACAAGCGCGTCTGTAGAGCCACTGGAACTCATTCAAGTCTCTTGAAAACTCTGCGGAATGCTGACTCAGGGCCCCACCCCGCCACGCGACTATGGCAGGTGAAATAAGCTCTAACTTTTGAAATTGGGGTTTGCCCGTGCGTTGAGAGCAATTGGACGTTCAACTGGGTATTGCATACAACTCTCTCAAAAACATCGCTTTAATTCACCGCCCCCCCCTCATGCGGCCCACAGATATAATTAATTACGTCATTTAGCGACCCACATTTGGGCCCCCCCTTTCCAAATTCCAAAATAGGATATAAAATTCAGGAATAGCACGAATTTGCAGTTGTGATACGGAACATCCTGTTTTTACACGGTACACCCTCTCCTTTCACTAGAAACCCCAGCCTGGCCCATGCATGCACCTGGCTTCAAACGGAAATCGAAGAGGCATTCCTAAACTAGAGTACCCGCATCTCGTAGAATATATATAGAGTACCCGCAAGCTGATATGCCCATACAAAAAATGCGCCTCTCTCTTACTCTCGCAGCTGCCATGGCGGCAGCAGAGGTCTACACTGTGATGTCTGTCTTTACTACAAAAATCGGCCCTTACAATGTTGTGTTCACTACATACTGCCCTTTGACTAGCGATGCCTCTACCTCCACCTCTTCATTGACAGCCACAAGCACCCACACACCGATAATCTGCACCAAATGTCACACTGAGACCTCCACTATTACCATCCCGTCGAGTACTACATTTACAAGCACCAGCTCAATCCCTTCTGTTATTGTATCCAGTTCGAGTGTACCCAGCACTAGCTCTGTCCTGACGTCGGTTGTTTCCACCCCGAGCTCAACCCAAGCTGTCTCCAGCACCACCTCTAGCTCGGCACCCACAACCTCTACTTCGAGCTCCGTTCCAACCACGAGTGCCAACCCTAGCTCTACTGTGCCCGTTCAAGACTCCAGCTCTTCCCGTCTCACCAAATGTCACTACACAGTTTCCAAGGGTTCCACAGTTACGAGAATCAACATGGCCTGCACAGCATCCACTAGTTTGCCTAACTATCCACAGGAGGATAAGCTCACTTCTTCCAGCACCTCGAGCTCTACTCTTACCCCCAGTTCCTCCTCCTCCAGTTTCTCCCCCGGCCCCAGCTCCTCAAGCTCCTTCAGCCCCCCCAGCCCTCCCTCCTCCTCTAGCTCCTCCAGCCTATCCTCTTCCTCCTTCTCCTCTACCTCCCCTACCAACTCCTCGGCCATCACTTGCCCTGGCTCTTCTCTCACACCCACCTCCAGCACCTCCTTGAGCTCCCGCTCTAGCTCCATTTCTGTCATAACTTCAACTCTTTGCCACTATACTGTATCCTCAGCTGTCGGCACAACCACCACTATCGCGACCATCACCACTGACTGCGCCGCTGTGCCAACCACAATTACAGAGGTCACCACTGCCTTCACCACCTGGTGCCCTGATGACTCCACAACTGAAGCAACTACACACACTCCTGAGACTTCTGCTTTGACTACTCCCCAAGAAGTGGTTGTATCCTCAACCTCAATTGCACCCTCTTCGACTCCCTCATCTACGCCTGCATCAGCCCCAGATTCCAGTCTGACACCCTCCAGTCCTGCTGAGACCTCTTCGCTGCAATCTCCCACTTCATCTTCTCAGACAGAGACTTTGCCAGCTTCTACACCCACTGACCTCACCTCGGCCTTGACATCTACGACTAGTTCATCAAACGTTGCTAGCTCTGAGAGCACCGCAACCTTGACATCTTCGACTAGTCCCTCAGGTCTGTTGAGCTCTGAAAGCACTGGTGGCACTAGTACTACGCAATCGTCCCCTCCCGCTGTGTCGACCACAGCTAGCAGCATCCCAGACGACACTACGCCAGCTACACAAGTATCTGCAGCGAGCTCTTCTACTTCCACAACTACATTAACCACGCAATCTCCCCCTCAGGAGGTCACTCTAAAGCATGAGACCTGCTTCCAGTGCTCCAGCTCGGTTACTGAAACAGCCTCTGCGCCTCCAGTGGCACAATCGAATGACGCTACGCGCACCTCTAACATTATTGGCGCTGTCTTTGCAGCCCTATTGCTCTAGACATCATATATAGGATCCTTTAATCAACCAAATTGAACTTGAGGCATGCGTCTCACGTGAGCACTCTGAAAAGTTTCACTCAACCTCTGGCAGCTTGACACGCTATGGGACTGCCTATCAACTCGTTTGTCAACGGCTTAAGGACTGCTGTCAAGCAAGACAAATCCATTATCATCGCCTTTCTATCTATTGGCAACCCAGAGCCGCAGTACTCGGGTACACGGCATAACGCCGGCCACTTTATGGTGCAGCAGCTGATTGACCTGTTTGGTGGACTGAGTACGCAGGGGGGTAGCTCTGCCTTCTCGTACGGGCGCTCTGCAGCCTGCGAAAACCTCTATTTCGCCCAGTCAAGGGAGTACATGAATACATCGGCCAAGGCTGCCCGAGACCTTCAACGGCGAGTACCCAACGCTCAGATTATCATTGTTCACGACGACATGGAGCTTGCTCCGGGAGATGTCAAATTCAAGCTTGAGACAGCAAGTTTTGGAGGTCACAATGGCCTGCGCGATCTGGGCAAACTTGGAGCGTTCCCGCGAATGAGAATTGGTATTGGCGAGCCTCCTGCAATGGATTCCAAGAGCGTATCACGCTATGTTTTGTCAAAAACGCCGATTGTGCAGGCCAACCAAATCAAGGATATGGGCGTTCCGCAAGCATATGAGATGGTTGAGAAAATCGTCAAGGTATTTGACAAGAAATTCAAAGGTGTCTATGCAAAGGATTAGATCCGGCGGGGACTCCGAGCGAGTTAAGCTGACATGGCCAACATCAAATTGGCCACGGACAAGCCATTGATGCCCGATGCCGTGCGGGTTTTGCTGTGCACTATACTGTTTCATCGTGTTCTTGGACCCATTAACCCCAAAACAGCGGAGGTTTATGGTGTCTCGTACGTGGTGCCCGACCTCGCAGATTTGGAGCGGGACCTCAAGGATAAGCTCCAAGCACTGAGCACACAATTAAACACGCGTGAAAAGGCCACGGTTACTTTGAGATTTTTTGATCCGAGGTCGAAAAAGGCCTGGTTCTGGTCGTCGGACTCGTGCTGGGAAGAGTGGGTTATACGCTGCACTATAAACAACGGCGACATGAAATCAGTGCACTTTGACCTCACAGAACAGATTTTGAAGATTGTCCAGGTCATGGACCAACGCAAAGAGCACATCCCCCCGATAACAAGTACCGATGCGGTTGTTTTCCCGTACGAGATCCGGGTCAATTAATTTATTATATACATTGCTGAACGAAACGAAGATTCGGGGCCAGCTCGCGCGCTGGTCACCATTTGGCGCCCTCCTTTTGGTACAACTGCCAGGCCTGCCAGCCACGGTATAGCCCAAATACAAACACTGGCACTCCCGAGCCTCTGACAGCCATTTTGTACACTGGGCCCACATTAGGCAGGGGTTTACCTCCATTACTGAAGGCGGCGCCGCTGAACAGGTATGCACCGCCAATCGTCATGACGCCAGAGGCCATGGTGAGGCACCCGAGGCAGTCTTCCTTGGGGTCTGTAGGTCCTTGTGGTTTATTCAGTTCAAACAAATTGAGAATATTTGACATTTGAAAGTTTTACTAAAGGGCGCGGAATATTTTATTTAAAGTAGAGACGCAGGGCTACAAGTTTGCGTTGTTGAGGTATCTATCGCCAGAAACAAGGATGCAACCCTCAATGACTGTAGTTTTTTCCTTGGCGAGCTCGAGAATGTCACTGTCGTAGGTGTCGGGCTGGAACCACACTGCGCTGACCTTGCCCTTGGCATTGCCCAGATTGCCAATGAGTTCGCGAGTTACCTGGGGCGGTGTGACTACACTGACGACCAAGTCTTTGCCTTCAGGCACCGGAACCTGGGTAATGTCTGCAGCCGACGCCAGGCCGAGGATCTCCTCGTTGCGGAAGTTAATTGGCTCCACCGGCAGGCCGCGGTCAACATACCATTTAAGCACCTTGTGTCCGAATTTAGCTGGGTTCGAGGTGGCCCCCGCCACTGCGTATACTCGATTGGCCTTGAAGAATGTTTCCATCGCTGACTTGAGAGGAATCGGGCCGATGCTTGAACAGCACCTATATAAGGAAAAACATTTCATTTCTCGCCAGATTGGGGCCAAATTGACGCTGTTCCACAAATCAATGCAGCCTGATAAGCCTCCGCCTCGCTGACGTCTATCTGACAATGTACAACGAAACCCCCGTCATTGAAAGTAAAGCTCTTAGTTGCTGGCTCAAGCTCGAAAACACACAACCCAGTGGCTCATTCAAGAGCCGCGGTCTCACCCACTTGGTGGCCACCTCTCTCGAACAAAATCCCAAGGCTCACTTTTACGCATCCTCGGGCGGCAATGCTGGCCTGGCCGTTAGCGAGGCCGCGTACCAGGCCTCTGTTCCCAATACTATAGTGATACCCGAAGTGACGCCAGCCAAGGCTGTGCAACGGATGCGCGATTGGGGCTCAGAAGTCATACTCAAGGGGGCGATGTGGGCGGAGGCCGACGCCTATGCGCGCTCACTACTTGAGAATGACCCTAATGGTGTCTATTGTCATCCCTTTGATAACCCAGTTATCTGGCAAGGCCATTCTACCCTTGTCGACGAGCTGAAGGACAAGCCAGAGGCGATTGTGCTGAGCGTGGGCGGCGGTGGACTATTTCTCGGTGTAATGCGAGGTCTGGAGCGCCGCGGCTGGCTGGATGTGCGCGTCTATGCTGTCGAAACCTCGGGCTCCAACTGCTTTGCCCAGTCTATTGCCGCCGATAAATGTGTTGTGACAGGTCCCCCTCAGTCGATTGCAAAGAGCCTTGGCTCCACATATGTCCCCAAAGAAGCCCTCGAGTATTATAAAAAAGGTACCGTGGAGTCGCTTATCGTGAGCGATGAGCAGGCCCTTGACGGGTGTCGGCAACTTGCGTTCCACCACAATTTTATTGTCGAGCCTGCATGTGGTGCCAGCATTGCTGCCACTAAGCTGGTCAAGGAGAAACCTCTGACTATAGTGTGCGGTGGCTCTCTGTGGTCGGCCGAACTACTGGTTGCCGAGCCACAGGCTTGAAAGTTTAGCGACAGCGCGTGTCCATAGCGGAATAAATATGTTTTCATCTAATCGTACATTAATAGAGTGTGACCGCTAGCACCTTTTTATTCAAGAAGGCTGCCAGTCCCAGGGATACGGGGCATTGTCGAACGTGTCCATCAGCAACTCCCTCAGGTCGTCATGCACAAGATCTTCGATTTTGAGTGTATTGGCAATATGCGGTTGGTCGTCGTGGTACTCGCGGTTCTCAAAATATTGGTTCTGCTGCTCATGTGGGATGAACTCAGAGTTTAGCTGTAGAGGCTCAAGGGGCGCGTGAACAAGCGGTTGCGCGAAAAATTCCTTTGGAATGGGTATGGATACGCTTGTTTTGCCCATATAGAATACAGCATCCATCCGCAACGTAGCCAGGCCGGTGCCCTCAGGCCAAGTATTGCCCAAGACTCGCAGAGCCCATAGCCACTTGCGCATGAGCCCTTGAACCTCCTGACGCTCGGCGTCTTGGCTCTGCACATAATAATAAAAGACAAAATGTGCCAACAATGAAAAGTTGAGGGGGCAAGAAGCTAGCCAAAAGGCGTGCAAGTGGGAATGGGTGATTTCGCAGGTGAACTTAATGATAGCAGATATATGCTCACGAGCGATACAGCGACTCTGCGGATAGCTGGGGTGCATCATCAGCTTCGGGTTGAGCACCACTCTCAGCAGCAGCGAGCGCACACACAAAATTTTCAGTCTCAAAATACCATTGCGGCAAAATTCGTCGTCTGCACTAGTCGCACTCATGTCGCTCAGCGATTGGGGCAATGCCTCCTCCCATTGCTGGAGCACTAGGAGATGGTGCTCGACCGTCCCTAGTATACTCTCAAAGTCAAAATTGGGGTTGTACCTCATATCTGTTGCATACACGTCAATGAGAACTGCATCGAGGAGTTCTGTAATTTCGCACAGTTTGACAAAAAGCTGCTCTGGTGGATACTCGCTTGCAAAGCTGGGGTTATTTGAGCTGTGCTTGTGAAGCAGACTTGGACGCCCAAGGGCCGCAGAGGTCCACTTGTCCACCACATATGTGCATGCCCAGAGCCTCTTGCGCACTCGTTTTTCATGCGGTGAGATGTTCCAGGTGGTGCAATCGACGTGAACTCCAAGCGAGTACACGACGGAAATGACCTTGGCGAGTTGAGTTGCGAGTCCAAAATGCTCACAGGTATCATCTCGCGGTAGCCGTTTTTGCAAAAACAGCAGTTGACATTGTAAAATCTGAAGTGTGGGGTAGGCCATTTCCCTGTCGATACAAAGCTGGCACAAGGACCACAGATCCTGGGCCAAATTAGGAGGGATCGGCTTGACACACAGCTGTGTATCGTACTTCCAGTAAATGCATGAAATAGCAAGCATAGCCGACAAAAGACCGGTGTTTAGCTTGTCAGGGTGGTTGTAGTACATGTTGTAAAAGCCCAACCTGTCTAGCGCGGGGAAGGTCCAATCAATAAATCTGAAATATAGTGCCAGTAGACGCTCCTTGTACGGCTCCACAATGCCAAAGACTTTTGCTCTCGTTTGCTCAATGAGCTTGTCCACGGCTGTTGCATGAAGCCCTTCTGGCTTGCGCACACAGCTGAAGCAGACAGGGGTACTGGAATTACTTTTGATAACCCGGAGCGACTGGCCGACCGAGTGATGTACACCGTCGCTGTCTCGCTCGTAGTGCTCCACCAGAAAAGGGTCCTGATCAGCGCTCGCTCCAAAAAAGACAGCAGAGTCGGAACCCTCAGGGACAAATGAATGGCCCAGCTCAGCATAATGGAGCGGGCCCTCGGTCCCCAGAGGCCTGAGATCCAGCTTGTTGGGAGGATCCTTATATGGCGGCTTGCCTCCATAAGTACACTCCGAGGAGGAGCGCGCGCAGTACTGGCAGCTCCCCGCTGAGGTGGGTATACAGCGTGTTTTGCGACGCCTGCAGTTGTCACACGGCCGCACTCGTGCCATTTTTTTTCGGTGCAGATAACTAATGCACGAGAGTCTGGGGCTGCATGTGAGCGTCGGTAGATCGATGTAGACGAGATAGGGTTTCGCTCAATGCGCGAATAGAGAGGTCTATATGGCTAATATGAAATGCATAGATTATATGTGCGATCAAGGAGCAATCTCACCTAGCACCCAGGTTAGCATCTTGACCACCACCACTGGCGGCCGTCTACCCAATTCACTCTTATGATGAAAGTTACCTTGTCTAGTCTCGAGTGGGCCCCGGGCTCTTCAGCGCTATCGTGCTCAATAGACACCGTTCAGCATTTATAATGAGACTGCCTAGGTACCTACGCCTACTGCTCAGTCCGCCCACACTGGACTTTCAAACGGCAATATGGGAAATGGTATGGCTATTTTGGTCGCCCCGCAAGGTGTACCGCAGCATTTACTATCGCCAGCAAAACCGTAGCCATTATGCGCGTGACGATCCCTCGTTTGTCGTGCTGATGGCGTTGCTGGTATTTGCCAGCGCCCTTGCGTGGGGATTCGCCTATGCCTCGGGCATATTCGGTCTGATTCGCATCATTCTGTACATGGTGGTGGTTGACTTCTTTGCTATGGGCATGGTCCTGTCGACCGTGGAATGGGCTGCCGCGCAGTATCTCTGCGCTTCTTCACCTCTGGAGTGGGCCTATAGCTTTGATGTCCATTGCAATGCGTTTTTAGCAATCTGGATTGACCTGTACGTGTTGCAGTTTCTTCTGCTGCCGTTTCTCCAAAGGCAAAACTGGGCAGCCCTTTTTCTGGGTAATACGCTCTACCTCGTGGCGTTTGCACACTATTTTATTCTCGTGTTTATGGGTTACTCCATCCTGCCGCTCCGACGCCCGCAACTGCTTTTGGCCCCGATTGCTCTGGTCGGCGTGGGATATTTAATGAGTCTGTTTGGGTTCTCGGTAGTCAGGTTCATGTTGAGGGAGTATCTAGCATAGTCACTGTATTTAATTACGGCGCCCCCTGGGGCAGGTCCCCTCCATCGCGTAATGGACCAGTGGCAGGAGTCGGCCTCGGTAGCCTCGCCTGGTACCCGCGTGCTGTGCGATCCGCACCGCGATCTGGTCTGGGTTGGTGGCAAATCCAACGTCTCTAGCTATTTTGGCCCGCTCTTGCGCCCCTACTCGGCCTTTGTGGTCGACGCGCCTGTTCTCGACTTGCAGCTCAGCGATAAGTTTGTCTACACATTGACCGCGTCCAGGCTGTACTGCCATAGACGCACTGGCCAGCTCGTGAGCTCGCACCCCGCACAGGGGTGCTTTTTATTGCTGTGTGAGTCGGACCTTCTCATTGCGTCTGGAACGCGTATTTTCAGGTACAACGTCGACACCATGCAGGAGACAGGCGTGTTTGGGATTGATGTTGCTGCAGATGCCACTGTGCTATTTCTCAAACGTAGTGCACCCTTCGTCGTGGCGGGATTGTCCAACGGCACCTCTCAGGTGATAGATCCGCAGACCTTTGATACTCTCTACACAATCAGGTGCCACACAGGTCCATTGACAGATCTTGACTGCCGCAAGAACGTCGTAATGACGTGTGGGCTCAGCTCGAGGCGCTATGGAATCGTGGCCGATCAGATCGTACATGTGTGGGACACGCGCGTTCGCAAGCCTCTACCGCCTCTCAACCTAGTAGAGGGCGCTGAGTTTGTGCGTATTCACCCGCGCAGCCCCACAAACTGTATGGTTGTCTCGAGGTCTGGCCAATTGCACTTTATGGACGCCAAAAACCCAAGCAATATCATCATTCGGCAAATGGCAGTGCAGTCAAGGGTCGTTGGCATGGATGTCTGCCCTTCTGGCGATGCTCTCGCCATTATCGAGGAGAATGGCGCCATTCATTACTGGACACGCGCCCTGGTCGCGGCAGATCTGACCCCAAAGAAGCTTGAGCTACCCACCGTTGAGATCCCCAGCACTCTCAAGGAGCCCTTCCCCCTCTCGGCTGTGGGATTGCCCTACTACAATCAAGAGCTCTTTAGCTCATGGCCGGGCGACCTTGTTTTCAACGTGGGTATGCCTGTATCGCACAGCGGCTTCCGGGCTCAAAAGTACGAAAACATTCAGAAACGCCGATCGTCGGTGTCGGCGCCGTCGTTCATCTCTCAACGGACCACTGATCATGAGAGCAACGAGCAACTATTTGAGAAGGACGATAGCCTTGCCAAGGGCAAGGTGCCGCGCGCGTGGCGCAAGCAGGAAATCGTGTTTAGCAAATATGGTGTCCACGATTTCGACTTTACATTCTACAACCGCTCCAAGTATTCGGGGCTCGAGAACGAGCGTCCCGGAAGCAACATCCTCAACGCCATCATACAGCTACTGCGCTGGAACCCCGCGATTCATAACCAGAGCCTGGACCTGCTGGCTCGTCACAGCGACCAGTCCCTGCCTGTACTTGGTGAGCTAGCTGTTCTCTTTGACATGCTGCACAAGGCCAATGGCCGCCAGTGCCGTGCGTCCAATTTCCACTCGCTACTGGCGTCGTGCCCAGAAGTGCTTGCCCTTGGGCTGTTGGAGCCGGCCACGCCGACTCTAAATCTGAGCCATGCGCTTCTGCGCTACATCTTGGACAATCTGCTGCAGGAGTCACCAGCCCTGGAATCTGTATTTGGCGTCGAGTACAACTGTCGCATCTATGGATCGTGCGGCTACCGCCAAGATAAGCGAACATTTGAGCCCACGGTGGACGCTCTAGGCTGCGATCTCAAGGGCATTGGGGCGGCCCTTAGCGGTACCACCGAAAACTGGCAGCACTGTTCCAAATGTGACCATCGCCACAGCGCGACAATCTTCAAGCAGGTGAGCGCAACCAGCCCGGTCTTGTTTGTGACTGCGAGTGCAAAGACCAACGAGGTAGCCACCAGCCTGAGCTTTACGCCTCGCGTCGACAAGCGCTCGTTCAAATGTGTTGAAGGCGCAGACTACACTTTGGAAGGATACGCGTGCCAGATCCAGTACCAGGAGAGCTCGCATTTAGTGGCTATTGTCAAGATTGAGGGCACCTGGCACATGTTTAACGACTTTTTGGTTACCCCAATTACCGACGCGGAAGCTTTAGACTTTAGCAGCAGCTGGAAGCAGCCCGTGATGCTCATGTATGTGCGCTCGGGCCAGCCGGAATTCGACTATGATGGCTGGAAGAGCAACCTCAACCTGACCCTGTTACACCACCAGCACATTGTTAGCGGGAACCGTCAAGCACAGCAAGCAACCACCCAGCTCAGCGAGTCCGAAGCGCCCCCCAGCCTGGTCGCATTAGACGCAGAGTTTGTGCTTTTAGGCCAGGAAATCTCCGAGATACACAGCGACGGCAGCAAGCGGCTCCTCAAACCGCAGACTATGAGCCTTGCCCGCGTTAGCGTTGTTCGGGGCGCGCCAGACATGACGCCGTTCATCGACGACTTTATCGAAACCCGCGAGCAGATCAAAAACTACCTCACACTCTACAGCGGCATCGAGCCGGGCGACCTAGACAGCGAGACCTCGCCCCACGCGCTTGTGGAGCAAAAGGTCGCAACAAGGAGGCTCTGGATTCTTTTGAACCTTGGCACGACCTTTGTGGGGCACGCCCTCGTTAATGATTTCCGCACAATTAATCTCCAGGTCCCTCCCAGCCAGGTGCTCGACACGGCCGAGCTGTGGTACGACAAGGACCTGGGCAAGGCGCGCCGCATGTCGCTCAAATTCCTCATGTGGGCCGTTTTCGACGACGAGATCCAAACAGGCAACCACGACTCTATCGAGGACGCGCAGAGCGCCCTTCGCCTCTACTTCAAGTACAAGGAACTGCAGGCCGCCGGCGAGTTTGAGCGCGCCCTCGAGCAGGTGTATGAAAAGGGCCAGCGCACCGGCTTTCGCGTGCCCATGACGCTCTAGAAAGAAATAATAAATTAGAGTACAAATTGCGAATTAAAGCTTGGCGAGCCGCGCGACGAGCTCGTCCTCGGTCAGTTGCCCGCCGGCGCTCACATGCGGCGAGCTGTTGTTGATCAGAACCTTCATGGTTTGGTTGTAGCACAGGTCGGGGAGCAGCTTGGGGGTGACCAAAAAGTACTGCACGCTCGACGGCGCGGCCGTGGTCTCGACGATAAAACGGTGGATGAGGCGCTCATTCACCTTGTCCATACCCTGGTTGATCTCGTCCACCACGAAAAATGGCGACTTGGAGTACCCCTGGAGGGCCATCAGGTAGACAGCCGTGGCGACTGCCTTCTCGCCGCCACTCTGAGTGCGGCCAGACAGCGGTCTCAACGGCTGTCCCTCACGGTACGACACCATAATATCGACGCCCCACTCGTCAAACTTGAGCGCGGGGCAGTTGAGCCTCACCTCTCCCCGGCACCCGAGGCGCCCGAAAAACTCGGCAAACTTTGTCGAGATGCCCGCGACAAGCTCGCGCGATTTGGCTTCGAATTCCGGCGCCTTGTCGTTGATCAGGGCCTGCTGCTCGGCAAACTTTCTGGTCGCAGCCTCCTTGGCCTCGACGAGCGCCTTGAGCCGCTGCTCGACCTGGTTAAGCTGCTGCTTTGCATCCTCATAGCTCTGGCCCACTTCACTGAGACTGAGCTCCAGCGAAATACGCACAATCTGCGCCCGCACCTCCTCCGGCTGCATATTGCGACTGCGCTCCTCCGCTCTGATGTACTCGTCAGGGCCCAGCTTGGCTTTGATGGCGGCGATCCCAGGCCTCAAGCCATCCAACTTGGCCTTGGCGGTCACAAGCTCCTCTCGTAGGTCAGTAATTTGCTGCTCAATCTGCTTCTTATTCTCAGAGAGCTCGTGCTCCAGCCGGTAGTGGTCAGACTCGGCGCAGGCGATCGAGATACGTGCCATATCACGCTCGTACATGAGTTTTCGAATCTTCACAAACAGAGAGGAGATCTCGCGCGTGCCCACAACGTTGAACGCCTCACACATGGATCGCACTGCCTTCTCGCGGTTCTGCTTCTTGGTGGCTTCATCACTCTCTGCCGTGGCGACCCTGCGCTCCGCCTCGGTGAGCTGTCGGCCCTGGTCCTCAAGCACCGTTTTCAGCACCTGAAACCGGTGGTGGGCTTTTTTGGCTGTATTCCACTCGTCCTCCTTTTCTGTGCGCTTGGCTTCCAGGTCCTTGATGGTACTCTTGCACTCCTCGACGCGCTCCTTGAGCTCGCTCATACCGCTCTCGATATTCTTCCTCGCGTCAATGGCCCGCTGCTTGGCCCTTCTCATGTCTGATTGACAGTGAAGCACAAAGCGGCCTACACCACCATAGTGCTGGCTGGACCGCATAGAAGTCTGCTTTTGGCCGTATTTACTGCGCGAAAACAGGTACAGGGATTTGGAGTCCACCATTTTGCCTATTCTGAGTTGGGGGTCCTGGCGAATGCGCTGCACTGTGGCACTTGGAATCTCGCCTCGACAATAGGGCACCTGATTATACCCAAACAGGTTGTTCATGCATGCGAGCATCTCGGAGGAGTCCACCAGCAGGTCGCTAATGACTCCATCAAACCCCAGCTCCTGAATCTTGTCTCGGCTTAGCGAAGAACCTAGGGACTGGCCAACCTCCATTGCACGGCATTTACATTTCCCTTTAAAGAGAGACACAACCAGCTTCCAGTCGTCATGAGTCTGGCATATAAACGTTTGCAGGTTGCCCATATTTACAATCGCACCGATTTGTTTTTCTGCCCCCTGCTTGAAGCTCATGCTCAAAATGGCCGGCTCAAGCACGGGCCGCTTAAACTTGTCGCGGTTCTCGCGAATAATGGCGAGGCCAGCTTGCAAGTCGACACGGTTGTTGTTCAGCAGGGCCAGTCTCTGGCGCAAAAGGCCCTCAAAAACGTCGCTCGCACGACTCATATTGACCTCATTCTGGCTTATCTCGGCCTCAGTTTTGAGGAGACGGCCCTTCTCAGTCTCGACCTCGCGCTCCAAGCTCTGCCGCTCTGTCTTGAGACTTTGGAACGCCTCTTGCGCTTCGAGCATGGCCTCGGGATCAAACTTAGCTCGCGTTCGCGCAATTTCGCTCTTGAGCTCATCCACGCGCCCTTTGGCTCGTCGAACAGACTCCTGCCACAGCTCATAGTCCTGCTGCTGGGCGTCGACCTGAGCCATTGAGGATGCCTCGACCTCAGCGCCGACTTGGCGAATCAACCTGCCAAGCTTTTGGTTCAAACCAGCGAGCTCTTTACTGAGCTCCTCGGCCTTTTGCCTTTGCTCTTTTGCCTTGACTTTACTCGCTTCGTTCAGGTCGATGAGGGGCTGGTTTTTCCGCAGAAACTCATTCTTCTCCTTGTTGAGCTCCTTGAGTTGGTCCTGAATGCGCTTTACAGCGGCATAGGCTTCGTGAAAGACCACCATCTGCTCGATACTCTTCAAAGACTCGAGGTCCTTTTGGTCGTCTTCAATAGCCTTGAGACGCTGGACTTTTTCTTCAAGGTCGGCAACCTCGCCCTGCAGCTGCTCTATGCGCAGGTCGTTGGCGCCGGCACGGGTGCTCCACTCCTGGACGTGGTTTCCAATTTCAATCAGTTGGCTCAGGACCTCAATCATGGCTGCCTCGCCAACACTTTCCAGTGTGCTCTTTAACCGCTCGTGCATGGTTTGAGCACTAAATGCCGAAACGCGTTCCTGCGGCAGAAACTGGCATGTATTGTTGACTTGGATATTGTGCCTCTCTGCAAGGTACTTGATCTGCGCAGGCTTCGCGTCACGGCCGTTGATCTGGTAGCTGTAGTCGTCATTTTTGTCAATAAATAGTTTGACGCAAGAAAATTGCGAGTTTTTGTACCCGGAATCGCTCACTCGAAACCACACGGCAGCACTGCCCGAGCTTGCACCATTGCGAACAAAGTCGCTGAATTTGCTGCGGGACGTGTCCCCACAGGCACCTTGAAATATGAGAAAGATGGCTGTGATAACGGTAGACTTTCCGCTGCCATTGGGGCCGATGATCATATTGAGGCCGGGTGCAAATTGGAAGGTCGCACGTTGCGAGACCTGAAAGTTGACCAGATCCACCTGCGCTAGCGCCCCGGGCGCGAATTTGGTCGCATCGGCTCGCGGCGGGGTCAACGCCTGGGCGGTGGGCGCATCGCGGTCCAGCCGAACGCGTTTATTAGAGGGCGAGCCCGCCGAATCGGCCGGTCTCTTCCTGGACTGCGATCTGTCCAAGGCTTCTGCTTTCACTAGCACTGGATTCATTGTCATTTAAGCGCTCCGGATGAACAAGAGTGAGGCCTGCAGACGTTGAACTCTTTGATTCGGACGCGTACGGATTATATATATATCTCTGCAAGACTTAAAGTTCAAGGGTTAGGGCACAGGCAGGGGAGCGCCGCTCTGATCAAAAGAGGCCGAATTGCGCGGCTTGCGCAGGCAAACTTTGGCTGAAATTTATTGCCTTGGGCCCTCAACTGGTCTCAGCTTTGGAGAAGTACGTTTTGACCCAGCGGGCGAGTCCCGTGGGGTCCCACCTGGAGTTCCAGCAGGGGTTGCAGCTGGCGTCTTATCGGGATCCTGCCAGCCTTCGGTCCACAGTTTGTTCAAAATAAATGAGACCTCGTTTTCACGCCCAGTATCAATTTGGGTCAGAGTTCTGGCTGTGAGATTTTTGTTGCGACGGGCTAAAGGCGACGAGTCGTCTTTATTGTGTAACGACGGCCCAATGCGAGCGAGACTCTGGAGCACCGGGTTTTGTACTGCCCGACAATTGAAGTATTGCTTAAATACCTTCTCCATCTGCCTGCTCTCTCTTTTGATCTCTCGAGGAGCGGGGGCCACTTCGGACCTACCTCTTCGCTGGAGCTGGCGCTGGCGGCTCAGAAGTCCCTGCGTGCGCATTGAACTCTGGCCAACAATTGACCTGAGCTCCTGGTCGTTGCGCGTTTCGCCCACGGCTCTCGTCAAGAAATCGCTATCATCCAAAAACCCTCTGCTCTGGTTGAGGGCCGCAGCAGTACTCATGTCCGAGATGCTAACCACAGTCTCATTAGAAACCTGAGGTGCCGGCGTTCTCGTCCTCAATATCGGTTGATCTTGCTCGTCTGTTTCGTCTTTGGTCTGCTGCTCTTTGTGGTCGTCCGAGTCAACGTCACTATACTCGCTATTCTCCTCGCTGTCACTGTGCTCCAATTGGATCACAGCCTTTTTTGTCGGCTTGCGAGAATGTAATTTCATTCTACCCACGGATTTAGCCAAATGATCCTCATTGAGAAGCTCGTTCGAGCTGCCGGCCCTGGCCATGTGGCCAACCTTGCTTTTATTTGACTTGCCTGCTAGCCCATGCCGTTGGCTGTGGTGTCGAATGTGGCCCTTGGACCGCCTGCGCTCATTCGCGTCTTCGGGCATGGAGGTGACTAATCTACAATTTGGTTCTTAGAGCTTATCGATCGAGCCTCAGAGTTTTGTGCTAGACAGATTGTGAGAAAAAGAGAGAAACGCAGGTTCTACTGCGAGGTTGAAAAAATAATGACGACCGAGGGATTCGAACCCTCGCCTCCGAAGAGATTAGAGCCTTAATCTAACGCCTTAGACCACTCGGCCAGATCGCCACAACTTGCCACAAAATCTGCGCTTTTTCTTACAAAGGTAAAATCAAAGAAAACCCAAACTTTTTTATTTTCAGAATTGAAGTTTGGAAATTATGTTTTTTTTAATCAGCTGACTTAAAACAACGAACTAGATTTTGCTTAGTCAGCATTTTAGTGGGGAACCAAACGATTCGCTACTAAATACGGCGGTAAATGGCATTAAGCCTGGAAGCGCAAGCCTTGGGGAGCCAGAGGACGGCTGCCGCTTTTTGCGTCGCATCACCCACACACGTCAGAGGCTTCGAGCCTGTGTCAGATCCCAATGGGGCTGATCACAACTTTGAATTTAACAATTAGAGACGGTTGCGGCCCAGGTCCGCACCCCGCGTCATTGAGAAGCGGCTAAAATAAATAATGTCAAAAAAAAAAAAAAAAAAAAAGGTAAAGCGCGGTGGTAAAGCGTGGTTCATATCTGATTAGTTCCAATAACAACCTGGCGCGACCCCCTGTTAAAGAAGAACGCGGTTCTCTTGACTCCCTCATGAAGGCCCATGTGGCCGAGCTGCCAGGGACTCAGGAGCTCGAGGAGGGCACCCCCCTTCTCATTTTTGAGGAAGTTTTGGGCCACTACGTTGCACACGTGCACCCAGTCGCGCGTCCTAGCCTAGAGCAGACGCCTTTCCCCCCTTTGACTGTGGACAATACATCGTTCATAGCACTGCCTCTCCTCGACATCACCACCAACTCTACCGCTACCTGGTTCAACATCCCAAAGTGAGACCCGGAAAATGCCTTCATTCCTCCTATGGGCCAAGCCAACAATGCCCCTGTGGTCGCCAGGTCCATCGCCGAGAAAATGGGTGGTACCATTGCTATTTGGTCTTGCACGACCAATGAAGCCTCCCCGGATTCTCAATGCCTCCACGGAGATGTTGGCATTCACTTTGCGTGCCTGGTGACACGGGACGCTACCCTGATCAAGGGCACCTTCGAGGGGGTCCAGGTCCACTACAAGAGGCAAGCCTCGTTCAAAGCTTGCGCCCACTGCCACTCCATGGCGCACAAACGCTCGGAGTGCCCCACTGCCCCCCTGTGCACCGAGTGCCAGTCCACCACTACCCATGCGCACCGCTTCTGCAACCAGTTCGCCAAAGCAGAGAAGGCCCAGGCACCTTCTCCAACGGTCGCTCCCACCCAACGCCCCTTCCAGCCAGCAGCGCACCATTCCAAGAGAAAACGCCGCACGGCTGCGGCCAAGGAGGCCAAGCAGCGCCCTTCCAAGGGCGCCCCCAAATGTGCCGCAAAGCCCGTCTCCAAGACAGGCCCTTCGCGCAAGGCAGTGAGCAACCCCCAACCCTCCAAGGTTGCTCCAACAACCACCACCACCACCACCGCCGACACCCGGCCACTCGCCGACAGCGTCCCAGACGCTCCTTTGGCAAAGTCTAGCCAAGCGTCAGTGTATGAGGACGCTTTAGATGACATGAACGATCACTCTGCGATGTCTCTGAACATACTCCCTGTGGTCGCCTCAACCCCGGTACAAGCCAATGCATCGGTGCGCACGATGCGCGCGTCCACTTCCAATGCTAGGTCATTGATCAGCAGGTGCCTGAACCCATGGGGCGGAGAGAACACCTCTGACACCTCTTGGACTCCCACGGACGAAGATGATGGGGATCAGTCTTTTGACGTCAGTCAAAACTAATGCCTAGTTTTGCACTGATCAATTTAGGGCAGAGTGGCGCTTTATACTCTCAACCTTGGGCAGCCCTAAAAAAACAACGTGCCCTCGTAACCTTTGTCTCAGAAACGCGCATTCTAGAGATCAACATCGAAACGCAGGATAATCTGGAACAGAACTATGCACAGCTAGCCTTCAAAGCCCGCACGCATCTAAGGGGCAGCAGCAACCCTGCACACTACCCAGGCAATCCGCCGGACTTTGGACCACGTGAGATCCCACCCAACTTCTGGACCTCAAACGCCGAGCTGCCGCAGGGACCACGACCATTGTGTTGCACGGCACTAAATCTCTCTTAATTGCCATCTACAATGCCGAGATGGTGCCGTACATGAATTTAACTCCGTGAATCCCGCGACTACTGACCAGCATGCCAAGGTCATGCTGTGTGATACAGGGGCAAGTTGTCACATTATCAGAGAACGCGACAGCTTTGTGAGTTTCCAATCGGCCAACCAACTGATCAGTACGGTTAACACTTCGTGGTGTCGAGCTAAAGGTCGAGGCACAGTGCGAGTGGAGCTGCTAGATACTGCGGGTGTACCTGTGTCAGTCTATCTGAGCAACTGCCTATATGTTCCCTCTGCCAAGCATGACATTTTGAGTCCATCTGCCCTGCAGACAGAGTGGCTTGAGACTTCTGGAGTCATGGGCGTCAATGCACCGAATGCTCACCTATCTCTGACATTCAAGGGTCGGAAAGGAGAGCCAGCCGTCATTCACAACTTTGCACTGGGTCACTCATCTATTGGTTTGCCGATGTTGGGTGTTACTAGATTCGGTCGGTCTCTTAAACGAGTCACAACAGGTGCAAGCTCCATTGCATGCAAGCGTACCAAAAAAGGATCGGATCGAGCAAGCACTACCCCTGTCGCTCACAACGCCTCTGCGATGGCAGTCCTATCCCGACTGTTTACACCCGCTTATCCGTCTCAACCAGACTTTCAGCCAGAAAGCGCTGAAGATGTGGCTAGCCTTGGCGTCCATAGTCCTAAGCCTTCGACCTACATTGGGGATCATACTCCCAGGAGAAAGAATCCAAGCAGACCTCGCTCCAAGGTTAACCCTGAGATTGGAAAAACGGACAGAACTCGGCGTTCTGCAGATGCTCACAAACTGCCACAGTGTCGATCACTCCCGCCCGCTCGGTCAAACGTTACACTCGCCAAAAAGAAAACGCTACTGCGGTTGGATAGCCCTCTGGCGGCTCGACTTTGGCATTTAAAGCTCAACCATGCTCATGCTGCTTTGGTGAAAGACACAGTCAAACGACTTGGCTACGACTTGGCTACGATGTGACTGCAGCCGCAAGCAAGTACCTTGAGCCAGGACTTCTTGCATGTGTAGGTTGCTGGGACCACAACTTAGCGGACAATGGCGTGCCAACTGGGACATCTCAGACCGCCTCGCAACCAGGTCAAATACTGTACTACGATCACTTGCAAGTGGCTGCACCGAGCATCATTGACGGATCCAACATGGCACTTGTCGGTATTGACGACTATTCACGCTGGCATTCACAAAAGCAGTGAGTCACGAAGCTTCCTCTCGAAGCTCAGTGCCCTGCTTGCGGAATAGGCACCACGCTACCCTGCATGAACGGTCATAGGTGGTGACTGGAACTGCATGCTGGACAACAAACTGGATATCCGGGATAACGACCCTTTTGCCGCGCGTTACCCTGAGCGATCCATGACGAGCACCGCAAGGGCCCTGGACCAGGTTATGCGAGACCACGCTTTGTTGGACGTCCACAAAGAGATGCCCGCATTCTTCACTCGGCACCTCTACACTCAAGACTCCGGCAAGGCAGGTGCCTGGCGCCAGATCTCCTAGCTAGCGGCCAGCCATGTTTTACCAGGCGTCGATTGAGCCTACAGCCATGCTAGCACCCACCACATTGTAAATTTTTACCTCAGATAATGGCATGCAGCCAGGCCAAGCTTTGAAATTTACGCGTCGAGACTTTCCAGCATCGAGAGCAGAGTACAAGCACAACTTTGTAGGTGAATCAGCTGACGGCAGCTACGCAATATTTTGTGCATTGTTGAGGCCTAGCTGAATATACAATATTTCATTTAAAACGTTTATATCACCCAGTGCCCGAGGGCTTCCTTCGCCTTAATGGCGAGAGAAAACCCAGCCTAAAAAAAAAAAAAAAAAAGTACGCTTCGCACAAAGATTCAACCGCTGCATTAAAAAGAGGTTGTTGCGAGCCAAGACATTTTCATAGTCTCAACGAATTGATCTGATCTGCTTAGACACATGATGTTTTCTCGTACCGGTCGTCTGGCTGTGAGACGCTTTTACAGCTCGAAACGGCTGGTTCCTGATCCCAACAAGGTTCCGCGTACAGAGCCCATCAATCTTCGCGACGAGGCATTCCGCAAAACCGACTCGCTTGACGATCTCGCCGTTTACGATGTTGTGACCCCGCCAAACAATATTGATTTCCTTCTTCCTGATGGGTTTGCGTTGTCTAATGGAGCCCGCATCGTGTCCAAAGACAAATTCAACGGCCTCATGCTGCTTGGGCACGAGGCATACGAGATGGACCTCAGCGGCCAGGTCACTGGTTTGGAGACAGGCCGAGTGGACTTGAGCGAGAAGATCCTCGGTGTGTTTGACGTTATCTACCCGAAACCTGAGCTCGTTGTGATTGGACTGGGTAAGGGCTCCCGCATTTTGGGTGCCAAGACCAGCGAGTTTCTGCGCTCTCGAGGGATTCGCGCCGAGGTGGGCAATACCAGTCATGGCGCCAGCCATTTCGACATGCTCGTTGCTGAGCGCGGCCGCATCATCGCAGGCATTATGTTGCCACCCAACATGTGAGCTGGATCCGTCTGATCCGAGCCTGGCAGGCCAATCAACACGCTATAATGAAATGATGATATAGATGATAGATGAGTTACGATTTTTTACTACGAAAAACAGGAATATTTCTAGGCGGGCCATGACCCGCCAGCGCCAAGTGCTAGGCAGTGGGCCTAGAAACGTGGCTTAGCCTTACTGTTAGCGCCGGAAATTTGCAATTAGGCACTCTGCCTATGCGATTTCCTCGCCCAATGGCCTTGTGTGCCTGTAGTTTAATTGCTACTGCGCATAGCCCTAACCCCGATTATGCACGCATATATATAGTCAGCCACCCCTCCGGTCGCCTTCTCTAATGCTCTCGAGTGCTGTGCAGATTGCCGCGCTCATCCAATTGGGTGCGTGCGCCGTGGTGCACGCCCCATTGAACAAGGTCCCTACCCCCAAGCTGTTTTCAGATGTCTCGTTTGCCGACCATGTTGTACAATTGGCCAACCGCTATTCCGGCGTTGCCGCCAAGCACGTTCGCCAGGTGGCTCTGAGCGAGCTTGACCGCGAAGATGACTCTGAAGGCTTTGAGGCCTCCTCGAAATCCGATGTGCCCCTGACCAATTACGCCAATGCCCAGTACTTTGCTGATATCTCCCTTGGTACTCCTCCCCAGCAGTTTAAGGTCATTTTGGATACCGGATCGAGTAACTTGTGGGTGCCGAGCACCGAGTGCTCCTCAATTGCTTGCTACTTGCACCAGAAGTACGACTCGAGCGCCTCCTCGAGCTACAAGAAGAATGGCACCGAGTTCAGCATTGCGTACGGGTCCGGCTCTGTTGATGGGTTCATTTCCCAGGACACTCTGCAGCTCGGTGGCTTGACCATTCCTGAGCAGGACTTTGGAGAGACCACCAACGAGCCCGGCCTTGCCTTTGCCTTTGGCAAGTTTGACGGCATTCTTGGTCTTGGCTATGACACCATTTCCGTCAACAAGATTGTGCCTCCCGTGTACAATGCCATCAATGCTGGCCTGCTCGATGAGCCCCGCTTTGCCTTCCACCTTGGTGCCGACGGCGAGGCCTCGGGTGGTACCGCCACCTTTGGCGGTGTCGACGAGGCCCTCTACGAGGGCAAGATCACTTACCTGCCCGTGCGTCGCAAGGCCTACTGGGAGGTCAAGTTTGACAGCATCAGCCTTGGCAAGGAGACTGCCCAGCTGGAGAACACCGGTGCCGTGATCGACACTGGTACCTCGCTTCTCACCTTCCCCTCGCAGCTGACCGAGATCCTCAACGCCGAGATTGGCGCCAAGAAGTCCTGGAGCGGCCAGTACACCATTGACTGCGCTGCGCGCGAGACCCTCCCCGACCTCACCTTCAACTTTGACGGCTACAACTTCACCATCTCTCCGTTTGACTACATTCTTGATGTTGGTGGATCGTGCATCTCCACCATCACCGCTATGGATGTGCCCGAGCCCGTTGGCCCCATCAGTATTATCGGCGATGCGTTCCTTCGCAAGTACTACTCTGTGTACGACGTTGGCAACAACGCCGTCGGTCTCGCCAAAGCGGTGCACTAAGCCCGTTCCCCCCCCCCCTGTATTGCCTATGTATTAAATCAAGTTTCGCCCTGCCCCACAAATTGTGTGGGGCCCGCACGCTGACTGAGAGAGAAATGAAATTACCGAGGGTGCTGCACACGCTGCAAGACCTGCGTAAATGGCATTCGGCGCACCGCAAAGCCGGGAATACAATTGGGCTGGTGCCGACGATGGGTGCTCTCCACGCCGGGCATTTGGCTCTCCTGAAGCAGAGCCTGCAGGAGTGCAACGCCTCGGTCGCGTCAATTTTTGTCAACCCGAGCCAGTTTGCCCCCACTGAGGACTTGAGCAAGTACCCGCGTACCCTCGAGAACGATCTGGCCAAAATCGGCGAGATGGCTGACCGCACCCGGCAAGCAGACCCGAAAAAGGATGTGGTTGTATTCGCCCCCAGCGTCAAAGAAATGTACCCCTCGGGGATTGTGCTGCAGCGCGACCGCCAGATTGGTACCTTTGTCGAGGTTTTGGGGTTTAGCCACCAGCTCGAGGGCAGCATTCGCCCTCATTTCTTTAGGGGCGTGGCTACCGTGGTCACCAAACTTTTGCATGCCGCAATGCCCGATGTGGCGTATTTTGGCCAAAAAGACATGCAGCAGTGCGCTGTAGTCAAACGCATGGTATCGGATCTCCTGTTTCCCACCGAAATTCGCATCGGAGAGACACTACGGGAGCCCAACGGCTTGGCCATGTCCTCACGCAACGAGTACCTGTCCCCAGCAGTCCGTGACGAGGCCGCAATCATTTACAAGGCCCTCAGAGATGCCAAGGATGCCTTCCAAGCCGGCTGCGTTGACCGTCAGGAGCTGCTCGAGATAGTCAACCACACCCTGCTCACCAGCAAAATTATCCAGGAGATCCAGTACACATCCCTGAACGATCCCGACACTCTAGACAACCTCGAGCGGGCTGTCAAGGGCGCTGTCATTAGCACTGCAGTGAGCATCAGTGACCCGGCCTCGACCTCCAACCTGCGGCTCCTCGATAACATTGTATTGTGAGCACCAGAAATAAAAATAACTTATATACCGCGCATCAAATTCTTGTTTGGCTTTATAGAAGCTCCCCTTTGACGCTTGAACCTTGGCCTGGGCGGCGGACTCTGGCTGCCCTCGCGCGCCGGCGCCTCGGCCAACACCACACGCTCGTCACTGTCTTGAGCGTAGATGGTCGAGCCGAATTCCAAAAGCCACTCTGCCTCCACTTCAGTAACGAGCATCATGTACTGCCTGCTGGTCAAAATCACCTCATTGTAAACAACATAGCTGGGAATATTCCCCAGGCCATAAAGTGAGCTTGTGGGGTGGAGGCTGAGTTCCACCCCGGAGGACATTCCCACAAAGGTCTGAAGTCCCTTGGCCTTGGAAGCTTGATAAAAGGTGGCTTCACATATACACCTTCTTATGGTTATGTGGTCGCTGGCTGCCGCACGGCTACCCTCGACCGGCTCCTCCCTCACCATCTTTGCCAATTGGGACCGAACATCGTGCGCGTGTAGCAGGCTCTTGTACTGCAGGAAATTGCTCTTGCACCAGGCCTTGCTCCGGTTGTTGCGCAGCCATTCATTGTAAACATTTAGAAGAGTAAGGTGGTCGCTCTGGGGCACCTGAAACTTCTCACGCTGCTGATCGCTCTCCTTGCCGCGAAGATTGGATCGCACAAATACTGGCGGAACACACATCATGGCTACTATTGTCAACATTTGCTCCGAACACCCTGCGTCAATGCTCGCCACCAGCATACGCGACATGAGAGGATCTAGGGGGTACTTGCTAAGGCGTTTACCCAAACGGGTCAAGCTTCCCTGCGAGTCAAGGGCCCCAATCACCCACAAGTCTCTCAGACTAGCGTCAATACTACTCTGCTCTGGGCGATCTAAAAAGTCGAAATCATTAGGGTCATCGACACCCAGCACCTTGAGAAATAATAGCGTGTTGGCCAGGTTTGACCGAGCAAGCTCGGGCACAGGTTGTTCAAACATCTCGTCGAATTCGGCAAATTTTGTATAAAGGCGAAACGCAAAGCCCTCAGAGGTGCGCCCTGCGCGACCTGCTCTCTGGCTCGCATTAGCCTTGGAAATGGGTACCAGCTGAAGAATGTCCACAGAGTACTTGGGCTGATGAACCTTGACTTTAGTTAGACCAGTGTCGACAACAAACTTGATACCCTCTATCGTCAGAGAGGTCTCGGCGATATTTGTGGCTACAATGACTTTGCGGTGTTTGCTTGGAGAAAATATGCGAGCTTGCAAGTCCTGGGGCAGCTGTGAGTAAATGGGCAAGATTTCAAGTGCTGGAGGCGAGTCAAGCTGCTTAAGTTTTTCCTCAAGCTCAAAGCACGTTGCCTCGATATCGTCTTGGCCCGTCATAAACACAAGAATATCGCCCTTGCCCATTTGCAAATGAATGCTCAATGTCTGCTTTACTGCCGCCTGGACATAGTCGAGAATAGGCGCCTTGAGGTTCTGGATCTGGACTGGGAACGAACGGCCAGGGATAGTGTAGATGGGGGCATGGCCGTAGAATTCAGAGAAAAGGGTAGCATTTATGGTCGCAGAGGTAATTATCACCTTGAGGTCCAGCCTCTTGGGGAGAATACGCTTAAACAATCCGAGCAAAATGTCGGTGTTTAGCGCGCGCTCGTGAGCTTCATCAATGATAATGCAATCGTACTTTTCCAGCAACGGGTCAGATTGCGCCTCTCTTAATAGAATACCATCGGTCAAGAATTTGATTTTGGTCTGCGGGCTCGTCTTGTCCTCAAAACGAATCGAGTAGCCAACAGTCGTGCCCAGCGGGACGCTCAGCTCTGCCGCTACGCGATCAGCGACACTCATTGCTGCTACACGACGCGGCTGCGTGCACGCAACAGTGTAGCCCAGCTCGGCAAGAAACTGAGGGATCTGGGTTGTTTTGCCAGAGCCTGTCTCGCCAACCACAATGAGCACCTGGTTATCCTTGACGGCCTGCAATAGATCCGACTTGTGCTGGTTTGCCGGAAGCTCTCTTTTCACAAGGTCATTGTGCACCTCCATGGACGGTTTCGATGCGGCGTCGCGCGCGGCTTGGGTGTCGAGCGAGGACAACATTCCTCGAGAGTGAGTCGCATCGCGCGCCTGTGAGCGCTTTTCGCGTTGAATTTTAAACTGCTTTACAGTTTCACTACCCGACTTTGCCTGTCGAGCCAGGTTGCCAGCAGGCTCTCTCACCACCGACACCAGAGAGGTGCTGGCCGCACCAGTGGTTTTAATAAAGGGCGGCTTTGGTTCACGATAAAAAACGTGCACTTTGCGGTCCTCTTGCTGAGAGTCTGGTTTGAATTTAGGAATGTGCACCGGCTCTGGTTGTAGCACGGGCTCATCGCAGTACCAATCGCGGTCGTCCTGCACATCTAGGCCGGTCGGCTGTTCATCCAGAGACGCCTCTGGGGTTTTGGCTGGGTGCTCCGAGACGGCTTGATGCTGCGAGCCAGTTGTGGCAGGCTGGCGAGCGTCAAACACCCGTTTCAAGATCTGCTCATCAACCCTAGCAAACAATGCGCACTTTGACAAGAACTCGGCTTCGTCCGCGCAGCTTTTGCTTAGTTTTAAAATGCTATCGGCTATCTGAGGGCCACAGGCAGCGACGACATCATCCATCACCCACAACGCTGACCTGAGCTGACAACATATGATTTTTTCTCGGGCTGCGAGATACAGCACCGGGGTGACCACAAAGTACAACCCCGTGCGCAGTGCATGGAAGCAAAAGCTCCTGTACCCCGAGGGGCTCATTCACAACCCAGCCCCTGCGGCCCCGAGTGCCTACGACACCCCCGCTGCGTTTCTCCCCAAGGAGGATAAACGCACCGTACGCAAGGACGACGCCGCCCACGACGTGTCAAAACTGCCTCAAATCGGCGAGAGCCCCCTACGCACATACCACCTCACAGCAGCCGACGCAGAGGAGATCCAAAGGCTGCGTCACGCAGATCCGGAAAAGTGGACCCGCAAGGCTCTCGCAAAGCACTTCAAGGTGAGCGGCGGCGTCATTGGGCTCGTGTCCAAGCCCGAGCCCGCCAGGGACGCCGAGATGCAGCAGCGCTTGGCTCAGATCAAGAGCCAGTGGTCAGAAAAGCGCGCTAGAGCAAGAAAGCACAGAGAGCAGCGCAAACTGTGGGCCCTCGCCGACGCCTAGAACCTTTGTATATATAATATAAATAGCCGAGCTACTGGAACTCCCCGAAATCATCTTCTGTGTCTGAGTCTTCGGATTGATTCGCCAGGGAGGCCAGTGGGCGACGGTTCGACGACGCGACCGTAAACTCGCGCGGTTTTTGAGCTCTGTCGTGGATCAGAAAGCTGAAATCGATCGCTTGGCTGCGGTCCAGAAACGCTATCCCCACCTTTGCCCTTAGGGTGCCGTTGCGTAGCGTGAGAACAAAATGCTTTGATGAGCCCTGCACCTGCTCTACGCCCCTGCCATCAAAATACGCCCGCGCAATCAATTGGCCGTTTTTTTCGAGCTTGATCACCAGGGGCTCTGTGGGGTTACTCTGCTCGTTTACCGATAGCCGACACGTGAATAGCGGTGTCCTGAGCCAATCTTGTATGCTCAGGGGTGGAGCGTACGTATTTGGCAGCCCAAAAACGTTCACAGGCGCTAGCATAACCGAAAACGCCACCTCAGCGCGCCACGCCTCGCGTGGCAAGCCGGTTGGGTACGCTTTTGGCTGACTGGGCCGCTCCCACGCGTAGCTCTACCTAATCTTCAATGGCAAAGGCGTACAAGGACTATAAAGTGAGCGAGCTCAAGGCGTTTCTCCAGGATCGCGAGCTCAGCCAAACAGGAACCAAGCCTGAGCTGATTGCTCGTCTCGAGGAGGATGACACCAAGAAATCAGCATCAGAGGCCCCTGCAGCTGAGCCCGAGGCCGGCAGCGAGGCCAACCCTGAGGCCAAGGAGGACGCCAAGACGGATGCCGCCGAGCCTGCCAAGGATGGCACCACAGAGGCTGCCAAGGACGAGCCTAAAGAGGAGCCCTCGGTGCCTGTCGCCCCTGCGGCAGCGCCCGAGGCGGCGCCCGAAGCCGTGCCCGCAGCGGCACCCGAGCCCGAGCTCACCCCCGAGCAACTGGCCGAGCAGCAGATCAAGGAGCTCGAGACGCGCATTGAGCGCATGAAACGCTTTGGTGAAGACACCACCGACCTCGAGGCCCAGGTGAAGCGCATCAGGCGGTTTGGATACACCGCCCCTGCTCCCAGAGTAGACACCCCCAAGCCCATCCGCAACAAGCGCTTCAAGAAGCGTCAGCCAAAGGTCACTAAATAATTTATGCAATTTTGCGGCTAGCGCTAACAAAGCCACTTCCCTTGAGGGCGACAAGTTGGGTGCCTTCGAGGGCTCCCTGCTGCTCCTTGAAGATCGCCTCGATCCCAAAGAAGCTCTTGATGTCCCGCAATAGCTCCACAATGTTTTCTTGGATTTGGCCTTGGCCTACGAGGATGCGACCGAGATCCTCCCGACCCAGTGCCATCAGAATCAAAACGACCGGCAGCTCCGTCCTACCCATGGCGCCCTTGAGGCTAATTTCATAGAGAAGCTGCTGCGCAGCACGCACGCCCAGCTCCTCAGGAACAGACCCTGCCTCTGCCACGAGCTGAGTGGCCACAGGCCATCCACTGCGAGTCTCGGCCACAAGTGTAATGCCAAACCCAGGGCTCAGACCACTCTCATCGCCTCTCATGACGTCACTGTATACAAAGGTCTCGACTTCAGTGGGCTTGAGCGTCTCGCGAGCAACATCAATCACTCTATTAACACTGGCGGGGCTCACCCGTGTGCTGTATGCAATGCCCCGGATTTTGGCGACGCTCACTTGTTTTGTCGCGTGCAAGGTCTCTGGCTGTAGCATCAGTTCCGTCATGCTCAATACACACTCGCCACCGCCCTTGGGTAGACTGCCTCTCCTTACAATGCGCAGCTCGCTGTTTTTGATGCCAAACTTTTCGATCGAGGGGAACAAAACCGTACGAATGGCGTCCACGCCAATGTCCTCATTGTTTGTAGTAACACCCTTGAATACAATACTCGTCTTGTTTTTAGCAAAGGGCGCCAGCAGCAGCACGGGCTCGATATAGTAACCAACCGACTTTCCTGTAGGACATTGGTGTGTGAACGAACCTCCTACAATAATCCCTGGCTTGTAAACAACAGCAGTGCCTGTGTATGAAATCTCAATCACGGATCCATTGGTTATGGACTCCAGGAGTCTGAGAAAGCTGACTTCAGGGTCAGTAAGACCAGGATTAAGAGCATCAGGTCTGATGTTTGTGATTTTTATCGACTTTCCGGTCAGGGTGGACATAACCAGCCTGTACCGAATGTCTGAACCCCCAGAAAATGTGATCATGTGCAAAGTGAAATATTATTATTTCAGAGTTTTGTAATGTGTGGCGCCGCCACATGTGGGTCCGCAGACACGACCCTCGCCTGAGAAATATATTCATAGAGCGCTTTGCTGGAATTGGATGTAATTGTATGCTAGAGGGCTTTAGAGAACCCAGCGAGGTCGGCGGGAGTCATCTCTTTAAGATTAGCATGCATATGCCTGCATACTGCGCATAACGCTTCCCAGAGCTTCACTTCTACCGTGTTTGTAGGCAGGGGTACTTTTTGAAAACATCCTACACAATTTTTTAACCTTTCAGGTCGAGCGGAACCTATTAAGCTTGTATGAGCCACTACAGACCAACCCACAAGACTCCGCAAACACCACTCATGCATCCTGAGATTCTAACGTTTAGCAAAATAAATAAAGATTAGCGCTCCTTGAGAGCCTTGTTGCGCTTTTCACGACGCTTGAGACGTTCCACGCGTTTTTTGTGCATTTTCTCAGCAAGGCGATCGTAACGCTCTTTCTCCTCCTTGGCCTCTCTCTTTTCCTTGAGTTTCTGTCTTTGAGCGTCTTTTTCGGCCTGCTTCTCCGCCTTCATCTCACGCTCTTTCTCCTTGGCAGCCTTCAGCTTCTCGCGCTCAGCCTGCTTCTTCTCCCAGGCAGAGCTGGCGGCAGGAGGCAATGGCTTGTGATCTGTTTTCCAAGAGCGGCCAGACACATTTACTTTTCCCATCTCAAGATGTCAAGTTGAAAAAAATTTATCAGCGAAATTAGAAAAAACAAACAGTTCTTCCGTACTCAGCTTCAATGTTAGAGGGATTTGCCTATGCGATCTTTGAGTTATTAGACCAATTGGTGCTGAAAAGTTGAGCGCTTCGACTTTTTGAGTATAGTTGCGCCGCTCCATACGTCACGAGATCTGCAGTTTATATACGCACGTGCCCTTATTTGAATTACACGTAATTAGCTGTTTGATCCTATCGGCCGTGGGCACAATCCATATTCGAGGCAGCCCAAAATTCAATAATGTCCATGTCAGCTCGCAGGCTACCGCTACGTTTTGTTCGCCAGTACAGCGATAAAAGCACCAATCTTATAAGCCATCTGCTAAACCGTGGACTCGTATCTCAAGTTTCCAGTCCGGAGGCTCACAAACTTGTGGAAACCCCTACAGCTGTTTACTTAGGGTGCGATCCTAGTGCGCCCAGCCTACATCTGGGTAACTTGGTTCCACTTATGGTGTTGCTTCATTTTCATATTCGAGGACACAGAGTGTACCCCTTGGTGGGTGGTGCTACAGGCTATGTTGGAGATCCTAGTGGCCGCCAAACCGAACGCCAACAAATGGAACAGGACACCAGGGAGAAAAATATCAAAAGCATACACGAGCAAATGACGACAGTCCTGCAAAGAGGTGGTGAACTGGCCAAGAAATACAACTACGGCTCTCATGGTGAGATCAAGCCTGTGAACAACTATTCCTGGTGGAAAGATGTCTCGATGCTGGGGTTTCTGAGCACTTTTGGTAGACATATTCGGGTTACGCAAATGCTTTCGCGAGACAGCGTCAAAAACCGTCTTGGATCTGAACAGGGTATTGGGTTCAATGAGTTCACGTACCAAGTGCTACAGGCGTATGATTTCTGGCACCTCTACAGCACTGAAAAGGTCAATTTTCAGCTGGGGGGCAATGACCAGTGGGGAAACATCACTGCTGGCATTGACTTGATTGGCAGGCTGAAACCCAAAGACGGCCCAACCCCAGTCGGTCTCACGGTGCCGCTTCTCACAACTCCTAGCGGCGAGAAGTTTGGCAAGAGCGCAGGTAATGCTGTCTTTATCCAGAGGGAACTGACAAGACCCTACAACATGTATCAGTACTTGCTGAACTCGCCTGACTCGGCGGTTGAGTCGTACCTTAAAATGTTTACCTTGATCCCTTTGGAAGAAATCAGCCAGATCATGCAATCGCATGAGCAAACCCCGCATTTATTCAAAGCTCAGCACACTCTGGCGTTCGAGGTGACCAGCCTGATCCATGGCCACAAAGTGGCTGAAAATGCGCGTCTAGTCGGCCAAATTATGTTTGAGAACTCGTGTGAGGATGCGTCCCAGATTTTGGAGGCGTTTGAATCAGAGGATCTTGTGCACACCCTTGAGCGCTCCAGTGTGGTTGGGCAGACCTGGAAAAACCTTCTTGCCAGAGTCACAGAAAAGTCGAAATCAGAACTTGGACGGTTGCTGCAGCAAGGCAGTGTCTATGTAGGTACCAGGAGGAGGACGGTGACCCAGCTCAAAGTGGCAGAGAACGATATCGAGAGTGACTTGTTGTTGGTGCGTATCGGCAAGACCGACTACCATGCCATCAGGGTTTCCGCCTGAGTTTGCTTGTAAATATTTGTATATAACGGCTTTTTCGTGATAAATGTGCTTGCGAGCGACTCTCTAGCCGATTACATGCTGTGGCTCTTCGCTATAGCAATGGCTCTACAGGTGTCGGACTATTTGGATCCCTTCAAGGGTTCACTGCTCACACCCATCATGATTCCTCGAGCGCCTGGCTCCGAAAACGCCACGATCGTGCGCAACTTTATCGCAAACCATTTTGAGGATCTTGGTTGGACCGTTGAGCTGGACAAGTTCACCGCAAATACACCCATAGGCGATACCGAAATGGCAAACATCCTTGTTTCCAAGAGTCCTAATCCAAGGTACACCCTTGCAGCTCACTATGATTCAAAGGTCCATCCCGAGGGGTTTGTAGGTGCCATCGACTCTGCCGTGCCTTGCGCACTACTGCTATATCTCGCGACTGCTCTTCCGGCACTCGAGGATGTTGATTTCATCTTCTTTGACGGCGAGGAGGCCATTGTTGAGTGGTCAGATACCGATAGCATTTACGGGGCTCGCCATCATGCAGAGACGAGGCCGTTACCCAACCTTTTGGTACTACTTGATCTACTTGGTCACAGGAGCGGGCCGATCCCGTCCTGGTTTGCCGAGACGCACGACGAGTTCCAAAAACTGGAGGCTGCAAACCACGAGCTTGGTGAGCAGGGTAGAGTGAAATATCGTCTTGTGGGCGGCGAATTGCACGCGCATGCGGGGTCCATGCTTGACGACCACATTCCATTTTGGAAAAAGGGCGTGTCGTGCCTTCATCTCATTCCACCTCAGTTCCCCGATACATGGCATACGATAGAAGACGACGCTGAGCATCTCGACTGGGAATTTATCGAAGCTTGGGCTCTGGTGCTCGAGCGCTGGCTCCAGCCGCTAGCCACACCAGGCCACGATGAGCTTTGAGAAGCCTAGGGGGAATGCTTGAATAGCTTCATGCCCATCCAGGCAAATATCGACCAAATCCACACTCCTACCGGGAGCGAGAGGACTAAAAGGGGCGTATACCCGGGGATTGGCCAGCCGGTCTCCTTTTCATATCGTCTGTAACTTTCAGGGGAGCTCTGGGGCCACAGAGCCCAGACTCCCAACGCAACAAAAAGCCACGTTATAAACAAAACCGCATAGCCCTTGAGCCGAGCAGACCGTATAGGCCCCACTGGTCTTCTTGGAACATACACCTCCATATCCCAACTGACAAACTCGTCAGGTGTGCCGGCCGAAACGAGACGCCGCATTAGTTACGTAGAGTTTCCCTTTCTTTGACAAATGGAGATACAAAATCTGGCTCGTCTTCCGGCGACCTATGAGGACCAGGCCAAGCTCGACTATGCCCTTGAGACAATGCCGCTAGAGCAGCTGTACAAGGACGCAGAAGAGGCTTCAGCTGCCGACGCCAACAACGAATATGGGTTTGAGGATCATCTCGTCAAGGCCCTTCTCAAATGGTTCAAGCAGTGGTACAAATGGGTTAACAATGCGCCCTGCGACTATTGTGGATCGGAGCAAACCGCGCTCGTCGCGAACGCACAGGGCACCGAGGAGGAGTCGCGGCTAGGTGGATCGCACGTGGAAATCTACAAGTGCGCTCAATGCCACAACAGCACTCGCTTTCCCCGGTACAACGATCCTGTCAAGCTACTTCAGACTCGCAGAGGTCGGTGTGGAGAGTGGGCTAATGTATTCACGCTACTGCTTCGCGCGCTTGGCTTGTCTGTGCGTTATGTCTGGAACAGCGAGGATCACGTATGGAACGAGGTCTGGTCAGAAGTGCAAGAAAGATGGATCCACGTCGACTCGTGCGAAGAGGCCTTTGACAAGCCGCTCATATACACTGACGGGTGGGGCAAAAAGATGGCGTATGTGGTTGGATTTAGCATTTACGGTGCACATGACATCACAAGACGCTACGTACGGCGTAGCGAGATGCAGCTCGAACGCAATAGATTCCCTGGGGATCAACTTGAAGTAGTTCTCGAGGGAATCAATGCCGATTGCAGGGAAAGCTTGGAGCCAGAAGAGCAGGTTTTATGGTATGAAAGAGATCAGCTCGAGTCTGCTGAGCTTTCCAGTTACTGTGAGGCTACACCAGCTCCTGCGGCTGAACTGCCCAGACAGAGTGGCAGCGCAGAGTGGGTCCTGTCCCGAGGCGAGGCAGGCGGCCCTTGAACAGCAATAGTTTGATATAGGCGCTGGTTTTGTTTGCTACTTATTAACACCTCAATGGAGATGCGTTTGATCGGTAGTCTGTCGCTTAAATTTGACACATTGAGTCATTGCATGAAATAGATACCAGCAGCTTCTAATTCATTTCAATCGGCCTTCTCTAACCAACGAGCGGAACCAGCAAGCAGATCGCATATACATCTGTGCCAGCTTGACACATCGGTCGCCCGAGGGACCCGCAATTGCTATGACGTCAAAATATGCGCCCGCGAGATTTGGCCTATAGTATTTTATTTGGGCAATAGTTGCAATTTCACTTTTTTCCACGAAAACCTGTTGGCCTTTTGAAATCGAGACATGCATATGCATGCAAGCGCAAGACGTGCTCCACCTCTACTATATAACGCGCGATCCGTACAGAAACTAGCCATGTCTGAAGCACCCAAATCTGTTATTGCCGCTGGCTGGGTCGAGCCTCTCAAGGCTGGCGCCCAGGCCGCTGGATGGTCTGTCTACTTTGGCAAGGGTGACCCCCTCAATCGTGCCGGTAAGGTCACCAATGGCCCGCAGGAGCAAGAAAACGCCGATATCACTGCTGTAATCGAGGCATTGCGTTTGCTGCGCAAGAAGCATGCCAGCGGTACCAACTTCCGCCTCTTGACTGACAATGAGAAGGTCGTCGAGGAGGCCAAGGCCACTGGTGGCCAGGGACATGCTCGCACCCTTCAGGACGAGCTCGAGCTTGTCAAGAATGCTGGTTACGACGTTGTAGTTGACAAGCTTTTGGGCGACGAGCGCAGCAAGAACTTTGATGAAGCTGTCAAGATGGCCCAGCACGAAGCCCAGACCAAGAACGCCTGATCTTATAGATGATTTTCGCAATAAAACTTTTGGCTAGTTGTAAATATCCCATTGTGTCCATGGCAATTAAGCGACATTGTGCATGTTGTTTGACTGAAACACCATACACATTCAGACGTGCTAGAAAAACAAGAACATGTGTATACATAGTTGTGGAATTACTTGGTTGAAAAGTCCCTTGTTTAGGCCAAAAACTCCTCGAGCGACCTCCAACCTCTAATGTACCTGACATATGATCAATTCGGGTTGTTGGTCTTGAAGCTGGTCCGCATGCTCGCCTATGGGCAGACGGCTATTATTCTTGTCGGATTTCTTGCTCAAATTGGCTGGGGGGACGAGCAAATTGGTCTGTTCATGTCGCTAACTCTAGCTGGAGACGTGCTTGTATCATTGCTTGTTGCAGCCATCACGGCTCGCAATCTTCTCCAGGCAAGAACCTTGCTGGCAATTGCTGCTGTTTTTCTCTCTGTGAGCGGCATTATATTTGCTACTTGCTCCAACTACTGGCTACTGTTGGGCGCCGCTGTGGTCGGTGTCATTAGTCCTAGCGGCGACGAAGTAGGGCCATTTATTTCCTTGGAAAGTGCACTAGTAGCCCATATCACACCGTATGAGCAACGCGCAGTGCTGTTTGCCATACGAGAAATGTTGGGCACATTTGGCCTGGCTGTGGGGTTGGCATCAGGCGGCTGGCTCGCTGAGCTCTACGGCTATCGGGTGATATTTTGGATCTATGCTGGTCTGGGCGTTCTAACTTTGGTGCTGATCCTAAGCTTCAAGTGCGACTTGAATCTCTCAGAGGAGGAAGAGGAGCAGGTAGCTGAAGCCATAGAGCAGGTACCCCAGGGCGAGGATGAGACTGAGCCGCTGCTGGAAAGTGCGCGCGAGCAGGCCAACCAGCCAACAAGCTGCAATAGCAATGCGCCGTCGCTGCTCCACATCAGCACCCTCCTCTGCCTCATCTTTGGTATCGATTCGTTGGCCTACGGGTTTATGACCAACTCATGGCTTGTGGAGTATATGAACCGCACATTTGGAACCAGCACTACAGAGATTGGCCAGTTTCTATTCATTGCCCAGCTCATATCTGCTACAACCAGCGTGCCCTCGGTGTGGTTGAGCAATAGCGTTGGTCCTGTGCTGGCAATTGCATTGACGAAATTCAGCGCGGGCACGTTTGGGGCGCTGGTGCCACTGACCCACAGCATGAGGCAGGGCATGGCCTGCGTGCTATTCAGGTCTTTATTTGATGCCATGGACGTGGTGCCTCGCAACCTTTTTCTCACTTCTGTAGTGCCCAAATCGCAGACGGTCGCCATCCTGTCGTGGGTTAACATTGTAAAGACCATGGGCCGAAGCGTGGCACCCATTGGGACCGGTGTGCTAGCCGCTCATGGCTACCTGTGGGTGTGCTTTCTGATCATGGGCGGCCTAGAATGGGTGTTTGGTCTATTTGTGATCGGCTTTTTTTACAAGACGAGCTGAGCAAACAGATAGTCGACGATAGTTAGCGCGAACCGCTGGTTGATTTGCGCCACATCGAATGTGCGCGCGTCGAACCACTCGTAACGCTTATTCAACAGACGAGCGCACTCTGCACGAAGCTGGACTTGGATCTCTGGCGAAGGCGGCACGCGCGCCGGACCCAGGTACCCGCCGGGGAAGATGGCGCCTCTCAGCGCTGCCACCAGTGGAGCCAGCTCGAGATTGAGGAGCTTGTTGTGGACCTTGCGGTTCACGTACTGGGCAATGCGGTCGTGGAACGGCCATGTCAAAGACCATAGCGCCGAATAAATAGCATGGCGCGAAAGCGCCTGGTTGTAGACAAAATCAAGCAGGGCAGTATTCGAGGTGAGTAGAGGTGGTTGATCCTTTGTAGGTGATTCCTGCTGCTCTTCGGGCTGCGTGACCGGAGCTCTACGCTTCCGCTTGACTGTCGATTTGCGCTCGAGCTTCTCGGGGGCCTTGTACAAGAGGTCATTGCCTGGATCGAGGATTTTGATGATGATCTCATGGATTAGCCATGGCTCGCTCAATGCTCGTAATGATGCGCTCAAAATCACCTGAAGTATTGTCGCAAACAGTGTTTGCACGAGCACCGGCGCCTCAGGGATCCAGTCGGTGATGAGCAGCGACCCAAGCGAGGTGAGGTACTGGTCCAAAGTCTGGCGATCTTTGACATAGTGCGGGTACACGGCAGCGTATATATCGGGACTGTTGTCGAGCGCCAGCTTGACGTGAGTGAGGTGTTGGTCGAGCAGAGCCACAAGCTGCAAGCACAGCTTCATTGGGTCCAGATTGAGCACACGTTTGGTCAGTGCGTCCGCAATCTGCTTGTAGACGGCGACGACGTCTGAAGGGAGCGGCCCGTCCGCATGGATCCGCGCATACCATGGCTGGATGAATTGCCTGTATACGGTGGCCAGAAGTATGTGTAGCTCCTTGTCTAGTGCTGGGTTAGACGTCAATGGTGGCTGGGGGCCCAGCAACCGCACGGCGGTGGCATAGTCCATGTGTATTAGAAGGCAGCGTGGTGCGAGTGCCGAGTGGGCAGGTGGGCATCTTCAGATTCATTGAAACTGCGGGGTTTCGACCCTGGTGCAATTATTTTTCAAAGAGACCTCTACGCGACTCGATGTGGCTTGATATGCCCCCCACGACGCGACGCGTAATCCTATAATGACACTGCCGCTAACTTCGAAAGCTAGCCAGGAGATCCTCAATAGGGACACCGGAAGTGATGTATCCGCGGATATCCTGCAGATGCAGATCCTAGAGCTGCTCAACATCTACAAACAGTGCGGGATCAACTCGGCCAAGGCCTACGTGTACTGCGACGAGTCTGGGGAGCCGCGGTATCGCGACATTTGCGAGAATAACCTCGAGGGCATCAACAGAGAGATGCAGGACCTCATGGGGGAGGCCGACAACCTGACTCGAGGACACAACATCGTCACCCGCGTCGTTCGGGATCAGCTCCGGGCCTGGACCAAGCCTGGAGAGCTCGAGACTGGCACACTGCTCGAAGAGTTAAAGAATTGTTTTTGCCCGGTGGACACCGCGATTGAGGGCGCCTACAAGGGCCTCGACTCTGGGCATGTGGAGGAGGGACAGCCGTTCCAGCAGCGGTATTTCGCCCCCTACAGGGAGATGTGGAGCATTGCCGACAGGATT
Organism: Wickerhamiella parazyma; assembly: GCA_030562575.1. Classification (NCBI taxonomy): domain Eukaryota; kingdom Fungi; phylum Ascomycota; class Dipodascomycetes; order Dipodascales; family Trichomonascaceae; genus Wickerhamiella; species Wickerhamiella parazyma. The sequence goes on from JAKTZS010000025.1 coordinate 125,399, forward strand.
ATAGACCCCAACAGCGAGCCGGCGGACGCCAGAACGCGTCTTGGTGAGGACCTTTTCCTCACGCGCACCGATCTCAAGGATGTGGACCCCATCTCCAAGCTGCCGTACGTTGACGTGGTGCGCGCGAGCTGCGGGCACCACTTCTCCAAGGCCCCACTATTGGCGTGGCTCGACGCGGACCAGGACCTGAGCCACCCCCTCAGTCGTGTGGTCAAGCAGTGCCCCCAGTGCAAGAAGCCGATCAACCGGTCCCAGCTGGTCCCCGACGAGGAGTGGGAGGCAAAGGTCAAGGAGAGCGCGAGAAGGGCCCAGGTCACCCAGATGCGCAACGCCGAGACCATCGAGTAGCTTATTTAAATATTTATTTTCAGCCGGCAACCACTGTGCTCTGCCATGTGCCGTCGACCAGCCAGTAGTCGTGGCGGTTGCTGGGGGTATCCTTGGCACCGCGCCAAAACGAGATTCGCGTCGGCTTGAGGATGAAGCCCGCCCAGGTCGACGGGGGCGCTGCCGGGGGCGCGCTGTCGAGCGAGCTCCACACGGCCTTGCGCTCGACAGCAGGCTTTTGCGCCAGCTCGCTTGAGTTGATATGGGCCAGATGCTGGAGGTACGCGGGGCGTTCGGCGTACACCTTAGCGGCATCTTGCTCGGGCTGGCGCACAACGTCGCCCTGGACGATAAGCTGTTTGAGCTGGTTGGGCCACACTATGGCGGCTCCAGCCTTGGGGGTGGCCAGGAGCTCGGCGACCTTGGCGGAATTCTCGCTCACATGGAACGAAATGCCCTCGGGCCCAACGGTGCTAGCCAGGACGTGCCTCACGTTGGGGTACCCATCGGTGCCGAGGGTCGACAGGGCCATCACAGGGCGCAATTCGTCGAGGGGAGGGAGCCATTTCTGCATGAGCTCGATTGGGTCTGGGTACGGCACGTCTTGAGCGATATCGGTACCTACAAAGTCGAGGCAGTACATGATAATCAGTGGGATGGGGAGACCCATGGGGCCACCACAACGTGCAGAGCGTGCAGAGTGTGGACGTAAACTAGTCTAAATTCCTCAAACTAAATACCCAAATCATACCCGCATATCGCTACAAAGGCACCGCAGGCCCCGGTGCTTCGTCATGTTCCTCACTCGCAGTGAATACGATCGAGGCGTGAGCACATTCAGCCCCGAGGGCCGTCTTTTCCAGGTTGAGTACTCGCTCGAGGCGATCAAGCTGGGCAGCACAGCCATCGGCATCCGCACCAATGAGGGCGTCATTCTCGGTGTCGAGAAGCGGGTGACGAGCGCGCTGCTCGAGAGCTCATCGATCGAGAAAATCGACGAGATCGACTCGCACGTCGGCTCTGCCTTTAGCGGCCTGACCGCGGACGCTCGCACCCTCGTGGATCACGCGCGGGTCGAGGCCACGTCCCACCGGTTCAACTTTGACGAGCCCATGAGCGTGGAATCGGTCACCCAGTCGGTGTGCGAGCTCGCGCTGCGGTTTGGCGAGACCGGCGACGGCGAGAAGGCCGTCATGGGCCGCCCGTTTGGCGTCGCCCTCTTGGTGGCCGGCGTCGACGAGAACGGGCCCCAACTCTACCACACAGAGCCCACGGGCACCTTTTACCGCTACGAGGCAAAGGCTATCGGGTCGGGCAGCGAGGGCGCGCAAGCCGAGCTCCAGCAGCACTACCACTCGGGCCTCACCCTCGCCGAGGCAGAGGAGCTCTTGCTCAAGGTGCTCCGCCAGGTCATGGAGGAGAAACTAGAGGCAAAAAACGTCCAGCTGGCGAGCGTTACTACAAAGGGCTTTCATATTTATACCGCAGAGGAGATGAATGCTGCCGTGGAGAGGCTCCCTGAGGACAACCCCGAGGAGGTTTAGAAAAATTAGCTATAAATAATCTCACACCAGGTGCTCGAATTCGGGATATTCCTTGATCTTGTTTTGAAAGAACTTCTCCAGCTTGTTTGCGTTCTTGTAGTAGGTCGTCGACTCGCCATTGTACTTGCGGCAGTTGTCAAACACGAGCTTGAAGTCATACACAAACGAGTCCATATGGTCGTACTGGTCGTTTTCGAGCTTGTCCTCTATGGTGCTGATGGCCATAGGTTCCTTGATCAGGTCGTAATAGTCGGGCACGTCCTCCTTGGACACCGGGTGGATAAACGGCCACGCACTGGGGTGTGCCTTGATCTCGCTGAGAATGTGCTGGATGATGGCAAAGTGGCCCTTGCGCTTGGGACGGCGCGCCAATGCGTCCATTTCCGGCGACCAGCCCGCCTCCACCACCCCAGGAATCGTCAGGGGGTCGACCTCCGCACCGCCGTTGGTCTTGAACTTTTGGATGCCCTTGTGCACGATGTTTTCTCTCGAGTACTGCCTCATCTTTTTGTGAATGGCGATCTTTTGCAGCAGCAGGATCTTGCCCGCGTCCAGGTACCGAATCTTGGGCACCATAGTGCACTGCATCAGGGTGCCCCCCTCATAGTCCTTGATGTAGCCCTGCCAGAGGTGCCGTGGCAGCGTGATGTCCTTTGTAAAGCCCTGCTTCTTGAAGTATCCTATAGCGTAGTTGTCGGCATAGGTCAAAAATGTGCGGATCGTCGAGGTTCCCTTGACGTAGTCCTTGAGGTGGTTCATCAGGTGCGCACCATAGCCACGCACCTGCTCCGTCGAAGAGATGGCACAAAATACAATCTCAGCAAACGTCCTGTTTTCAAACGGCCGATACGCAATGCCGCCAACCACCACCATGGGTTTGCGCACCACCGCTATTGATACGTGCGACTTGTCGTAGACGAGACGCGAAATGTATTCGCGCGGCATTTTGGGAAGTTGCCGCTGAAAGATATTTTTAAGGCCCGTCAGGACGATTTGGCTCTCCCGAGTTCCGTCATTGTTTACGACGCGAAACTCGATATCGCCTCTACGCTCAGCGGTGGCTCCTGGCTTTTCGTGGTATGTGTACTCGGTGCCGTCGAGAGTAAAGGTGATGTCCCCGTCATTATCGAGGTGCTCCATGGTCTCATCGACCTGCTGCTGGAGCTCCTCAGCTTCCTCCACAGCTTCCTCCTTGGGTGACATAACGTTGGCGCCTTGACGTGAGCGTACTTTGTGCGTCGCTAAGGCGCCGTTGTAGATGTGCCATTGACCACAGTGCGCAGCGAAGCTAGGATTTGTGCGAGCGGATGTGTACGCCGCACACGGGCGTCCGCTCGCCTAGCCTCAAATCGGTCTAGTGCAGTACTATGAAGGTATAAACTCAATCGAAAAGGGCGGAGGCGCATCTCCTTTGGTGCATTTACTCTCCAGGTGCTCTTGAAAATGCCTCTGTAGTGCAAAAACCTAGTTTCAACACCTTAACACATCCACATCCAACATGTGCATGAAGCGGTGTTGACTGCCCTGCAAAGTTATCGTTTGGCGTTTGATCCTTCGCAAGTGCCCCTGTAAATTTTTCACAGAAGAAGCACTGTTAGTACTTCCTTAAAGAGTTGCAACCCTCTGTTTACTCTTGAGGGAGGCCTCCCAGGGCTGGGCTTGGAAGACGTACCTTCGGGCACGCAATCTGTTCACTTTGATGGCTTTCTCACATTGGTTCTTGAGCTGATTCTCTATCCAGCCGGCTCTCTCTTTAGTCTTGATGCAATCGCAAGTTCGTCTTTCGCTCTGGTTGTCAAACAGAACAGGCTTTGCTAGTTATTATTGACAAGGGGTAGAAGCGTAACAATTGGTATAATCCCGTGATTCTTATTAAGTTTTACGCACAGACAAAGCTTCATGCTCGTGCGCAGCTCATCTCATCCGAATCTGCGGGTATGTTTCAAAGCTATGCACCCTGCCTGACCCCCATGATGATCGACCGATGCCCCAGATTGACTTGCATAAATTTGTGTGAGTGGAAACCAATCTCGGCGGTCGATACGATGCGCACCAACAGGTCCATGCTCGCGTGCACGACGCAATGCACCACTGCTCATATGCACGGTCTTGCCGTGCCAAAGGTTATTCCAACTGCGCCATTGGGGTATATAAAAGCACCAGATGGACACCTTCAAGACATGTTGCTTCCTCAGCTCCTTCTTCTCGCCGCCAGTGCCAACGCCGCCCCTTGGTGGTGGAAATGGAAAAACTGGGGAGGCTCTTCCTGCGGCAGCGGTAACTGCGGAGGCACTCACCCTCGTCCTACTCTCGTTGTAATGACTACAGTTTACCCTGATATTCCCGTGACTGTCACAGGGCCCGGAGCTTTAGAAACCCAGGTCGTCTACACCACTGGAGCAGCTGGAAGCAATCCTCAGTGTCTGGGTGCACCTGGCTGCACCAGCGGAACTGTTACCGCTTACCAGACTGTCGACGTTACTGATTATTCTACCCGAACTGCCACCGCGACTGCCACTGCCAACTTTGTGGTTATTTGCACAGAGCACGTTACAGAGACCGCTACGGTCACAAGCTGCCTTTAGACATCTCTTCATACCGTTTTTAATTAATTATACCAGAAACCAATACCGATAAGCTTGGGAAAATGCACATATACACTATAATGATAGCTAAATAAAAAGCCGGCTTATTTAGGCTCGGTGTTGAACTTGAGAGCGACGCCCATGGCTGCGAGCTCACTGACAAGGAAGCGCAAAACAAAGGGGATTGTAATTTTGGCGATGTTGGCACCGCCTTCAAAGTGGTTACCCAGACCATCGTCCCAGACATTCTGGTCTTCTGCCTTGTGTCCAATAACCTTGCGTGAGCATCCGCGGCATCTGACTTGTGCCTTTGTTCCAATGCGAGGCACTGTAGTCTGAATCGACAGCAGCGACCCACAGTCGCGGCAAATGTGGCCCTGAGAGTAGTCGCTGCAGTTGAGCAGTCGATCCTGCAGAAGCTGTGCGGTACCATGACCAAGAAAGGCATCGCGCTCCATCTCGCCTACACGGATACCACCACCGCGTTTACGGCCCTTGACGGGTTGCATTGTGAGGCGATTCACGCCGCCAGTAGAGCGTACTTGGAATTTGTCGTTCACCATGTGACGCAAGCGCTGATAGAAAACAACACCAATATAAATATCCACGCGCAGCTCCTCGCCAGTGACACCAGAGTACATGGGCTCGTTGCCGTGATAGTTGTAACCGGCAGCTGCAAGCTGCTCACCAAAGTAGTCTGCCGCAGTCTGGTTCTCAGAGAAGCTCCAGGGAGTACAATCTTGCTTGATACCATGCATAGCACCGGACTTGCCTGCAAGTGACTCAACAAACATACCAATGGTCATACGAGAGGGAAAAGCGTGGGGATTAATGATAACATCGGGGCTGATACCGCTCTCACTAAAGGGCAGATCAACCTGAGGCCATTTTTGCGAGCAAACACCCTTTTGACCGTGACGCGAAGAGAACTTGTCACCAATGTTCGGGGTACGGTCAATGCGGTATTTGATAATGAGGGTTTGCAGCTCAGAGTCTCCCTGATCATCATTAACAAGTCTGACTTCCTGGATCCAGGCCTTTTCGGTGGAGTGATAAGTCTTCACCCGGGTGCGGCCAGTGAGCTCGTCGTAGTAGGCACAAATGGGGTCATTCTCTTGTACAAGGGTACCGACAACAGGCAGACCGTCATCATCCACAAAGTTGCGCCACTCTTTGGGCCACTCATCATCGCCAAAGCCGAACCTGGTGGTGATAGGGTCGTTGAAGCGGCGACGCTGGCCAAGGTCGATCTGCTCCACCTTGTAAACAACACCATGGCCGAAACCACGCTCAACACCACTCTTGTTGAGAATCATAGCATCGTCCATATCATAACCAGTGTAAGAGATGACCGCCACAACGGCGTTGGTGCCATTGGGGAACTCGTCCAGACCATAATCGTCGTAGAGCTTGGTGCGGACAATGGGGCTCTGACCGCTCTGCAGCTTGTACAACTTGTTATCGCTGCGGCATGCAAGGCCGGTACCAGGAGTACCCATAGTTTGTTTACCCATCTGGCACTGGTACATGTTACGAGGGCTCTGGTTGAAGTCAGAGAACGGGGTCATGTTGGCGAGGATACTGAGAATGTTGGTCGGGCTGTACTCCACGTGCGAGTGAACCTTGGTCTCGATCTCTTCGGGAGTGACGGCAATGTTCATATAGACCTGCTCAAACGGGCCAACCATGTCGAGCTTTTGAAGGGCAAGGTGCTTCACGGGACGAATCATACGAGCGAGACCAGTAAACAAGTAAAGACCAGGGTATTGGCCGCCGTTGGAGGGAGGAACGTACCCGACCTCAAGGCTCAGAGGCACCTTTTTGCTGCTCTCTTGATACTTGACCTTCCAGAAGCGCAAAGTCTCAGCAATGATCTTGGCCTGGCGATGGGAGGTGTAGCCAACAACACGCCCATTGAGCTGCACGCAGGCACTAGAGGTTCCGCTTGCATTGGGGCCAACGTCAGGAAGACCGAGCTCACGAAGGACCTTGATAATCTGGCTTTCATTGGACTCTTCAGCACAAACGACCTTGCACATGTGAGCCAAGTGGTTCAGCAGACCACAGGGCGAACCATCCGGGGTGTGAACTGGGCACAAAAAGCCCCAGGATTCGGGCAACAGCTTGCGCACTGTTGTAGTCTTGAGCTCTGCGAAGAAGCTACCACGGTGAACCATACGGAAGTGGGCGAGGAAGCGATGGAAGTTGATCTTTTCGGCAACAACAGTGTAGCCACTGACCTGCTGCAAATCGAGGCCAGTGGGACTGATCAGGTTACCAGTGGATAAAAAGTAGGCCATCTTTTTGCCAATGTCTTCATTAAGGCGCATAAACATGCGAGCAAGCCATTTGTTGTCCGAAAAGTTGACAGCCTGCTGGCGCTGCACTGCTTGGCGCACCAGATCCCTGAACTGGAGGAGGTACTCCTCGAGCTTTTCTTTGAGGATGATACCATAGAGAAGACCGGGCAGCAGAATCTCTTGATGCTGGGCACTATCAGGGTTATCCTGGCAACACTCATTGGCGACAAGCGCATACAACTTGCGGATCATAAACAGAATGAGCTCAGCCTTGGCCTTGTTGTCGCCAGGCAGGTGCACAAGCACAATACGATCCAAGACGTGCTGGCCGACCTCAGCGTTAGACCACTCTGGATTGGCGTTCATAACGATGCGGAACTTTTCACCAAGAAAGCAGAGGGCTGACCTTTGGCTGTCGCAGTCGAACTTTTTGTAGTTTCTCAGCATCAGTTCGATACGATCGGTGAGGAAAGAATTGTTCTTCTCAGAACCAACAATACCGTCAAAGATAGCCCTATCGTTTGTGGGGATCAGTGCCTTTAGAATCATCATGACGGGGATCAGGTACTCGTTCTTGCGCCATGAGAACCTGAATGTGACCTGGCCATCGCTCAAGTAGTGCAGTACATTGGTCTGAGAACTCTGGTCAGGGCGCACGCACCTGATTTGGATACCATACTTTGTGTAGAGATTTCCTCTGTTTGTAAAAGAGCCACGCTCGATGGCCATGGGGTGGTTACGGCGCTGAACAATCAACATACGGATCAATTTTTCGATACCATTGATAATAAAGTAACCGCCCATCTCCTCAGACTCCTCGCGAGCCTTGACCAGCTCTGCTGGCGACAGGCCTTGAAGGTGGCAGCGGTTGGAGCGCACCATGACGGGCAACTGGCCGCATTCCCTTATGATGTTCTCAACAGGACCATCGTTGACCTGGTAAGCAAAGCGAATAGTCATTTTTCCCCGATAGGTGCCCATTCTCTCGCGGCATTCGGCTGGCATAAACCGGCGGTCCACAGTGAGCTTGTCATTGTTGGAAGGAGCCGGGCGCGCAATACTCAGCGATTCAATCCAATAGGTGAATTTGTTGCCGAGGGGGGAGCCATCGCGGTTGTCGAAAACAACTTTTTTTCCAATGTCCTTGATTGCAATGTCCATTAGACCTCCATCCGGGCCATCCATGAGAGCATTGAAGGATTCAACGTGTGGCGCGATAGCATCATGCAATAACTTGTAGCGAGTCTCGCCTGTTGAGGGATTCACCAGCTCCTGGTATTTTTCCAAAGTGCCAAACGAGGCCATTCAGGAGGATGAAATTTTTTATGTAATTTTTTCTCAAGACCTAGACCACACTGGGCATGAGTGTAGAGCCAGAAAGTGCTCAGTAGCAGCTCTACGAGGCAAGAATTGGATAGAGTTAGTACTTTTTTCGAATAGTTTTGGATCTTGTGAAGGTGTTTGAGAACTCAGGAAGAGTTGGTTAAATGAGATAAATATAGTATTTAATAGGTTATAGTGCATACAAGTAGGTAATTAAAAGGAGAATAGGCCGATTTAATTGATTTTGAATTCTAGGTAGGTTGAAATGGCCACTATGAGAGGATATTATATTGTTTTACTGTTTTACAGATAATAAATTTCCAAAAGATGGAGCAAAAACCTCATAATTATGGCGTTTTGAGGTCTAATTTTCTCATTAAAACAACAATTTTTTTTTTTTTCTTAGTTTTTCATTTTTTTTTTTTTTTTTTCCGTTTAACTATGTTTTTTTTTTTTTTTTTTCCGTGTAATACCTCTACTATGTACCTATGTATATAATAGAACCGAGA